>VWZX01001164.1:920873-1091663 GCA_013399015.1 Galbula dea | reverse complement strand
TCGGTAGCCCGCCTCGGCGTGCCGCCCGGCGGAGCTGAGGCGGCACGCGCCGCTGGCTGCTCTCCCTGTATGGCTTCTTGTGTTTACATGCCCGGCCCGAAACAGTAAAGGAGCCGATCTGTACGGTTTGGGGACAGCGGCAGCGACGGCAGCCTTGGCCTTTGAGTTCATTTTTATGTGTGTGTTGCGAGATCGTGAGACCTACGAGAGATCGGTGTTGGAAAGATAAATATTTCTGTAGTGTGTCTGAATGGGTTTTCTTAAAAGAGCAGCGGCTGGGCTGCGTGAGCTTCCTGACAGGCTCATGGGAGGGGAGAAGAGAAGCAGTAGCGGTGCCGAAAGTGAGTCTGATTCAGCTGCCTGCTGCTGCAACGAACTGCCATCTCCTTCATAGTGCATTGCGATTTCAGACGTTTTAGTAACGGTTGGCAATGTAAAGGAGAGCACAGTGTTAAAAAATAAGCTAAAAGAAGCTAAAGACAATGTTCTTAATGACAAATTGGTAATTTACTTTATTCTCACTGAATGTAAGGTGTTATTTCCTGGAGTTTACTCAGTGTAGTTACTAATCTCGTAGACTGTCTCTGAGCTGTAGTTAAACAGAAAAAGGAATAACCTGAAAACTCCTGTGTAAGATTTCTTTTGCTTTTCCTGCCATAAAAAGATATTACCTTTTTAGGGTAATATCTACCTGGTAGGTAACATCCTACTACTTTGGCTGTTGTACCTACGGCTGCAGAAGTTGTATAGGTTTTGCATTACTTAATTAAGGGTCTCAGGGATGTGGAAAAATACTGTTATGAACCTAGTTTCTGGTGCTTAGGAGTTGTAAAAACAGAGCACTGAGACTACTAGTGTATACGAGAGCAGAGGCTGGCTTACAAATGTTGTTGATTTCTCAGTTGACTGTGCTGAGATATTTAGACCAGGAACACCTAAAGTTTTTAGGAAGAAAAATTGCACCTACCATGTTCCCACTGATGTTAAAACTAAAAGTGGACTTTGGAGTGACAGGGGAAGTTTAACAGTGAGCTTCTAACAGAGCCAGTCAGCATAACTTAATATTGAGTGGTATGAATACCATTGGGATTTTACTTCTTGGCATTTCTTTTCCACTTTGCTCTTTCTGAACTGGATATGAGAGATTAGGACCCTGGAAATGGCAGTAGTTGACTTCTTGAGTCGTGAGGCGCTCTTAACTCTGTGTATTTTTCTACTGAAATTTCATATTGGTTATAATCAAGGCATAATTTTTGCAGGGTCTCAATAACTGTAAACAAAAATTTGAAGAAGAAAATGAATAATTGAAATATAATTCAAGCAGGTATTAAGATAGTAGTTAAGGTGCGGTGTAATTTTGTATCCTTCTGTTTTAAACTGGTTGGTACCTGTGGCTTCAGCGCATCTGTTGCGAATAGTGCATGTTACTTCAGGGAAATCTACTTCCTGGCATGAAAAGATTAATATAGTGAGAATATTTTTTTCTGGTAAAACTTCCACTTCTTCCTTAAAGTATAGGCAGTGGGGATGATTAAGTTAAATATTTAGAGGATTAAAATACACAGCTCATACTGCTTTGAAATAAGAATATTATTACTATATTCTGCTCATTTTTATCTGCTAAGGACAAGGAAAAGCTATCGTAATGTTTATTAAAAGTATGATTGAAAGATTTGCTTTGTGGAGAACTTAGTAGTGTTTCTCTAAAACCTGTGTAAGGAGGAGAAAAAGGGCTTTCTGCAATAGTTTTGAGCTCAGGTTCTGTTATTTTTCATGAAACTATGCTTTGTTCTAGTTGTCTGATGTCTCCCATTTTGCTTGTTTGGTATGTATTTTATGGCTAGCAAATGCTAAGGTTTCATTATAGATTTTTTTTTATTATTTTTTACTGTCATGGTTGGTGGTATTTCTACTGAGCTGTAATATGGAGAATGGTTTTCTCTGAATCAAATAATTTGTTGGCCTAATGCACTTGAATTCCAGGCTTTCTCCTTGCCCTCCAAAAGAATGGGGTGTGTGAGAGCATGTGTGTGAAGAGGCATTAATACTATGGTTTGAGAATAACAACAAAGTACTTCTTTTGGTCTTTCAGTTGTGTTTCAGTGGGTGCTTTAAATTAGAAGTCATATTGTGTATTGTTTGGGTGCTGAGGTTTGAACTGTGCTGTGTTTATGTTGATATATCTGCAATCTTGGAAAGTAATTGTAAGAATTAGGCACTGACTAGGAAAACCAAATGACTTCAAATTTGACAACAAATAAAATATTTTCACAGTCTTATCAGTAGTTCTAATCATACTCAACTATACTTTCTGAAAGAAAAGTTTTATTCAATTTCTTTACATGTGAGCAAGTCCTGATTCTATACTGAAGAGCTGGAGGGGTGATTAAAGAGCTAGGGGAGTGGTTGATTTCAGTTCAGCATCTTAGGGTATCTTGCCTATAACATGGAATTGGAGCTTGCTTCTGGCCAAAAAAAAAGCATGGGAACCTCTTTCTTCATGTGAAACTTTATATAGGTAAAACTCAGTCACCTTGGCAAACTTTTCTTTTTTAAGCTGAGAAGTGTAGGATATAAAAGCAAATGCTGCTGCTACTTTTTTTTCTCTGTCATGAGATTATTATGATCCTAATATAATTTTAAAAGGCATTTGTAAACCTGGGGGTTTCTTTCTCATATGAAAGATAAGTCCTTAATTAAAAAATAAAATCAAAATATTAATTGTAACTTTTTCCTAGCTGTTGGACTTCTTAAGCTCCTTACAGGTAGCTTGTAGTGGAGAGATCACAAGCAGAACATAGTTAGAACCCAGTTTCAAGTTTTTTTTTTGGTGAGATTTGTATATATAGCTATTAATCTTTCATATTATTTTCAAGTTCATATGTAAGGGCAGCAAAACTGGCATTCTCTCCAGACTAAGCTGTCCCTAGTTACCAATGAGTAAAGTTTTTATTTAAACCTGGTGTAGGAACTTACCTGTTAGCTCCAGGAATGCACAGCCCTAATAGAGAATATTGCATGTGAAAGGCAAATGTTGAGATTTTCACTATCATTCTTGGAGCAGAAAATATATCTGACTACCCCCTTTGGTTTTTGGAAGCGGGTGAGTGCAGCTCTGCCTCTGCTTTAAACTGATCCAGCATTAGACATGTACCATGCCATCTCCTTCATTGCCATTTGTGTTTGTAGTGACTTGGATCAAAGAAGTTATCCACATGGAAGTAATTCATCCATCTCTTCTCTCCCCAAAACTTTGTTGAGGAGAAGAAAGAGGAGAGGGAAGTTTGTATGCATTCTAGTTCATCTGCTAAATTAATTTTATTCTTGAATAAGAAGTACTAGAAGCACTTCAAGGTTGGGGGAAGACAGTGCCTCATTTAAGGAAGAGTCTGTAGGATTGATCAGAGAACCTAAGGATAGTAGATGGGGATGGATTACTCATTAGTGGGGTGGAAGTCATACTGCTACTTTCTAACTAATTAGCGAAACTTACATATTGCATTTTGAATATAGTCTGTGTCTGAGTAATGTAATATACCATAACAGGGAGAGCAAGGATTGAGCAGCTTTACTACTGTTTCAGCTTATTGCCTCAGATCACGTTGAAACACTGAGTAGCAGAACTGTGGGGATTTCTCAGTCTAAGTGATAAACAAGTTTACAGCTCATATCTGTTAATTCAGCACCTTGAATTCAGCATGTAGAAGTCTGTAATTTGAAAGAAATTCTTAATATTTTACTTTTTAAATTGTTGTTTGTTTTGTGGGGTTTTTTTAAATATACAAATAATTCGAAAGGCTAAGACTTTTTTTCCTAAGCCCAGCAAAACCAATTTAATTGGTTGATTGATTGACAGGTTATTTTTGCTTTTTTCAAGGTAGTTTCCTAGCGCCTATGAGCCTTGCTGAGGTGGTATCCCTCTAAGCACTGCGCAAGTACCTAAAAAAAACCACTGTTCCTTTGAAGTTAAGTGATTTAACTTCCTAGTGATTAAATCTTAGACTTTCTAGAAATATAAGAGCTTCTGTTTGGGGGGACATTGAAATAGCAGGCATCTTATGTTTCCTTCATTTAGGAAAAAAAAAATCTCCTGTTAGTAGGCCTACCAGTTGCATGTGTTTGGAAAATCCCTCAGAATACTTCTTAAATTGTCCTGCATAGTATAGCATACGTGGTTCCTTAGTACATTATTTATACTTGAACTTTATTTATAAAGAGTGGCTTGTGATTGTTGGCAGTTCTGGCTGCACACAGCTATGCAAATAATTTACTAGCATTTCTTTTAAATATAGTGCTGTTGCCCAAGAGTTATTATATTCTGCTAAGTAGCCTGAGGCATTCTTTTAGAAGCTATTTTCATGGATACAAGGTCTCCTGAAGTTAAGAGTTTTAATGCTGCTTCGTCAGTGTATCTCCAGCTAGTGAAACATTTTTCTACTTCGCCTTGCTGGCCAATCACATTTTATCATTTAGTTCCCCCTTGCCTATCCCTTTCACCATGTCCCCAGTAGTTCCAGACACTAAATAAATTTTAAACTGCTCGCATACTACACTTGTACTTCTCATTGGAAAGTGTGATGCAGAGCAGTTGTATGAATTTTAATTTATTTATTATGTTATTGTTTGTGATTTTATATTTATTTCTAACTTTTTGGGGAATAAGTGCTGCCACTGCTGCTGTTGGCATTTTGTATTAAGTTGGTGATGTCTGAATTTTGACCAGTACAGAACTGTGTAAGTTCTCAAGCACATAAAAAGACAGTTCACACTTGATAATGGGCTCTGAGACTTGATCTCACCACTTTTTGCTGGAACTCCAAAATCTGTTTTTAACAGTGGAAATAAGAGGCACAATTTCAAAAACAAATTTCCTTTTCTGGAAGGCTGCACATGAGAAACTTTAATGTTTTTATGCCTAGTTTGCGGGCGTCTGCTTTTAGTGAAATAGGTTTGAGAATTGGTGACGTGGTGAGATCTGTGCCTTTGCTTCTAGTAGCAGGTGATGTTCTGAAGGGTTATATGGCAAGGGGATATTTTTGTTAGGGATATTTTGAGGGCATTTCTGAGAGATGAAAGCTTATGTCTCCAGTCCCACCAACCACACAGTGCAGTGGATGAGGTAATCATAAGGTAAGGTCCTACATCTTTCTAGATTCTCCACTGGAAAGGGTCAGGTTTGGGCCTGTACGTATGTGTTTATGTTACTTTCTAAAGCACATATTTAAATTAAAGAGCACAAAGACGTAAAATACCATCCTCCAAGGAGTTCCTGGAACAAAGCCATAATTACCATTAGTTGTTTAGGATAGAAAAGGCTTGTTGGACAGCCAAAAAAATGGAACTGTCTTGCTCTTTTTCGTGAATTAATGCAATATTACAGGTTGGGTAATGGTAGCTATGATTTAGGGAATTAGTTCAAAGGTGAGAACCTTAGGAAGAAGAACTTAACGGAGTTCTAGGTCCTGTTCTTCCATACTTTTTTTCTACATAGGAAGGGATATTGGATTTTTTCCAGTAATGAACTACCTGGCAGGTTTCTGTAGTGTGCTTGACACTGTAAAAGGAAAAGTGGTAATACAACGGGAAATAAAAACCCTCTATTTTAAATGCATTTGTTTACTCTGTGATGAAGCAACTAAAGCAGTGACATGGCATAACACCATGCCAATCCTCCCTTTTTTTTTCTTGTCTATTTTCTACTTCTGATCATGGTGAAAGTAACTAAAATTTTCATGTCTGCAGTGTGCCTTTGATACTGAATGGTTGGAAGTTACTGTGTCTTTGTTGTTTTGGGTTTTTTTTGTGTTCTTACTGGATATTATCATAGAAACAGGTTTGGGGAAAAAAGAAAAAGCCTAAACCAGTCCTTGCTAAACTACTTGAACTTTGGAGTTAGCATAACAGGTTAAGCCATTCCTTTCCAGTTTATCATTTGCATCTGAAGTGAAATAAACCATAGAAGGTTTTTTCCTTAAACCATAGAAGATTTTTTCCTTCCTTATTTCAGAAAACTGATGTATTTGCAGCAGGTTTCATGGGGTTTTTGCATAGCTCAACTCACTGTTAAACTTATTCTGGACAGACTTGTCTTCTAATAATGAATGCTTTCCCTCAAATTCTTGCTTCTCTTTTAAAAAATAGATGGCTTTTCTATATGGAATCTTGCATGTGTTATCACTTAATTGGGTCAAAAGGCAGCCTTTTAGTGTAGTTGTGTTCAATTTGTGGTTTTTGTCACTTACCTCAAGTGTATTTAAACCTTATCGAAGCAGTACTAAAATAGTGGTAAGTTCTTTGCTTGCAATGTGGTACTATTTATCTGTTTATATATCTGAAATACTAGCCAAGCAAGCATGATGAAAGTGCCATAGAAAAATAGCTGATCTGTATATTTGCATTGTTTTTTTCAAACAGAAATAAAAGGTAAAAGACTGAGTTAAGGGAGTCCAGTGTTGAGAGAGGCATCTGAAACTAGCCCAGCTGGCTGCAGTCTTTTGTAAATATGTACAGGCTCTTAACTGCAGTCTGGCCTACTTGCTATCTAGGCTGGGAGCAGGTAGTGTCTTATTCAAACCCTTAGTTTTGTGTGATGCTCAGGCCCATGAATGGACTTGGCCACTCTCCTAAAAATTTGTGACCCCATGAAGCTCAAAGCCCAGCATCTTGAAGAAGGCAGCATTCAGAGAAATCTTCAATTGCTTAGGAGAGAAAAGCCAACCTCTTTCCTTCCTGTGGTTGGATCAGTTGGTTCTTTGTTCATCCCCAACTCCTCTCCACTTGACCTTGTACCTTTTGGAAGACTGAAATCTCATGATATGACATTCCTGTAAGTAATTGCCTATATTAAATTTACTGCTAATGCTGGTTACAGTTGTTATGCCCAGGCCACCTCACTAAAGGTAATAAATGTAGAAATATAAATTCTTAATACTTGTGGAAGTATTCGTGTTGCACCTACATGTATGTTTTTGTGTCAGGAATATGCTGACTATCAGGATATCAGTATTACTTCAGGATGTGCCCTTGAGTGTCAGGATCTGGCTTCATACTGGGTGTCTGTATGTTTGCAAACAATTAATTGATTGCTGTAGTTTAGCTTTTTTATGGCTATAAATTAAGAGCCTGTTTTTTCCAGAGGTATTGTTTGCAAACATGCCTGGAGGAAGCCCAGCTACATCCTCACGTCTTTTTGTTCTCTCTAGTATTCAGTGTATTATTGTTGTCCTTACTTTGCAATATCTTTGTGTCATTGTGGTTCCAATAACATTACTGCTATAGTAATTATTATTCAAGTGTTCTGGTAGTGATAAAATTAATCATGAGTAGCTAGGAATCTAGGGCAGTGAGAGAATTAATAAGATAATTAAATTACAAAAAGTATTTGGAAAGAAGCTATCACTTTGGCCCCCTCCTTGTCTGCCTTCCTTTACATCCATTCTCTCTGTGTGTCTGGATAGAGTTTAAAATGGCAGCTGACTTCCTTTCTTTTTTAATCAACTTGCTGTTTAATTCTGAATACTAATTTGTGTTGAAACATATGTAAAACTTAAGTGCTGTTTTGATAAAACACCTTTTGATGATTTTGAAGTGTTTATGCAAACCTTGTGCATAATTGCTTTAAAACTGTAAAGAGTGTGGGGATGGGATCTTTGATTCCTTAAATCGAAATGCACATCTTCCCCATTTACTTCCGTAGTGATTTTTTTTTTTCCTCAGAAGACCTTATTTTATTATTCTATTTTTTTTAAGTATATTAGATATATTAAAAATAGATGGGGAAGAGTAAGGAATATATAAATTTTAAATCTATATGATTATAATAAATATTATGTATATATATTCCTCACCTTAATTGTCTATATTTTCCAATGTTGTAGTATAGGGCTGATCTTTCTTGGACAACAGATTGAAAGGCAGTAACATTTCATTATGCTTTGAAAGAGGTGCAGAATGACTGTTGAGAATGTGAAGGAGCTTGGGGATATGACAGAACTGAGCAGAGATTATGCTTGTTTCCATCACATTCTGCAAAGAGGAGGGGGAAATTCAGCTAACTTAATTTTTTTCCTCCTGAATCTTTTCCCTACATACCAATATTTCTATTATCTTCTTTTCTGGATATGTTATTGCTAACCATATTCAGAAAGACTGCATACATAGCATACCTGTGTTGTCTTTGAAATATTTGCATTTCTTTACATAGATTCTGAGGTGGACTTTGAAGGAGGTTTTGCTGTAGTAGAAATCTTTGCAAAACATGGCATTTGCAATGGGATTTAATATACGAAATGTTAATCAACTGATTGTATTGTATCACAGTTGATTTTGATCATTCATTCTGAACAAAGTTTTTCCTTGAACTCCTCACAGCTGTGATTTCTGGGACAAAAGCAAAGGCTGAATGACCAGAAATACCTGTTTGTCTAAGCTTACATTTAAACATAGCAGTGTTTATAACCTGTCATGTCAGGTACAAACTTGAATTTAGTCTTTGAAACCATTCAATGGACAAAGTAGTTAGGATTACATTAAAACTTTTTCACAGAATTCAGTTGGAGCAACTTTTACTCCATAGTTTTGCATTTTGAGGAGAGATGTTGAAGTGGTTAGTGAAGGTCCGTAAGAGGGCTTCAGAAGTCACAAGACCCAGCAGATGAGCTGTCAAAGTTAGCAGTGGGCACATAAAATGTTATACCCCCATCAGTGTGTCCAGCGCTCTTGTGAGAGAGTATCACCCCATTGCTAGCCAGGATGGTAGCGAGAGGTATGTCTGTATCCTCTGCCAGCAGAGACCGGAGCATAAAGTTAAAACACACTTTTATTTCAGCTTAGTTTAGTGCTTTGGCATTGATTTGCAGAAATGGCATATGTTTGCTTCTGGGCAGGAAAGGACAGCCACCCCTTCATCCAACCAAGAAAAAATTGGTAGAGGATATTTGTCAAACATCTTAGTTATTCATGAAACAAGTTAAATGCATTTGACCTAAAGGCAAATTTATATGGTCAAGCTTAGAGCAGAATATTAACAATGAACTTTTGAAAAGGGGAAATGAGTAGCAGAGTGGATTTGTATGTTAAGGATCAGTGCAACTTTTGCATTTATGAGCAATCCATAGTGGGTCTGATCCCAATAAAAAGGCAGAAAGCATTGGGGAATACGCTTATTTTCAAGGCTGGCTTCACTGTAGCTTAACAGTTTGAAAATGCGCTTGCTTGATGCCTTTGTCATTTACCCTCTGCAATACTATTAAACCGCGCTTTCCTTTCTGATGTGAAAAAACAATGTAAAGCTGAGGTGGTGGTTTAGCAGAAAGAAATAATAAATAATAAAACACTTATGTGTATCCTCTTCTGGTTTTCCTGTCTCTGCTTTCCAAACCATATTCTGAAAAACATGGTCTTGCTAATATGTTTGTGGGAGCATTTTTCTAAACATTTGTGGTCACTGGAGTGACCAAAAGCGTTGTTTCTAGTGATTTTTATGTGCCTGCTTCTGTGTGATTGAATAGTGCAGATGGCAAGGCAGTCTTAATATGAGAATTAGGAAAGAAAAATATGTGATAAATTATTCACGTAAGTTTAAAGAAAAAACGTGATGGAGATATTAAGATCCTGGAAGAGTGTTTGGGTTTGGTTTTGGTTTGGTTTTGTTTTGTTTTGTTTTCTAAGTCATAGAATAAAAACCCTTAGAAACTGAATGACCATTTTTATATTTTCCAGGAGCATTAACAGTAATTATGTATAAGTTTTAAGTAGGTGCACTCTTTCACTGGTGGAAGCTTGTGTCAAGGTCACAGCTAAAAGCACATTGTTTTGGGATAAGTAATGGGATGTAATAAACTTAAATTTCTTAAACTGGTGCTATAAAATTTACATACAAAATATTTGTTTTGCTGGAGATTATGAGAAAAAGTATAAAAGTTAACTGAGATTGAAATATTAGCTCTCAAGAATGTATGTTGGAAAATAGGGTAAATTTTTTTTAGACTTGCTTCCTTTTAATTTTATGCCATCTTAATATGGAAATAAAAATAGCACTTAGATTGTGTGCTTTTTAAGTATGGAAAAAATGTACTAAATGTCTGACAACGTGACACTTCAGCAACAAAATCTGTTAAGTATTCATATAAGAGCAGGAATACGAAATAGAGTGATTGTTCCTACATCTCTAGGCATTCTAGAGATAACTAGTATGCACGAGAAACTTACATGAAAATCCTCTCAAATATCCAAGAAATAATTTGGCTGAGTTTTCTGTCTTTGATGACATTGCTCATCTACAAATTCTCCAGAAATTGCATTAGTCCTTCAACCTTTTGTGTGTCAGGTTCCACAATTAACTAGTGACCTAAATTGACAAGAATATTTGTCTTTATAGAAAAATACCTGGACCTCACAAATACATATTGGGCATAACTACCAGGTAGTATAAAGCTTTACCAACTGATAAGGGTTAACCCTTGCATCGGCTCGTTGGTCTAGGGGTATGATTCTCGCTTAGGGTGCGAGAGGTCCCGGGTTCAAATCCCGGACGAGCCCTTATTTTTGTCAGCTGAAGCATAGGAGGTTCCATGTGAACACATGAAGAAATTTTTTTCCCAGTGAGGGTGCCGGAGCACTGGAACAGACTGCCCAGAGAGGTTGTGGAGTTGCCTATGGAGATATTCAAAACCTGTCTGGACGCACTGTGTGATGTGGTCTAGGGAATCCTGCTGTGGCAGGAGGGTTGGACTAGATGATCTTTCGAGGTCCCTTCCAACTCCTAACATTCTGTGATTCTGTGATGTACAAATATAAAAGTTTAAAAAGAGAATGCTCTTTTTCAATTGTTCAAAACCTTTATTACAAGGAATTTGAGGAGCTAAAAAATCTGGAACTGCATTGATTTCAAACTTAACTAAACTTGTTATCTTGTGTGATTCAGTAGGATGCTTTGTAATTTTCCTGCTGTATAATAAATGGCATGTTGTAGTGACAAGATTTTAAGCAACTGCACACTAGACAAGATGGAATATGGAAATGTAGTGTATGCTGATGTGTTGTCTGTGTGTCCTTGTTTTATCCGAGGGAGAACACTCATACAGATTTGAGCATTTGGTTTGGTTTCAGAGCAAAGAATCCTTGTTTTAGGCAGTTTGTAGGCAGAAAGAACTTAAACATTTAAGGATAATATTTTCTTAAGTTTTCTGCTTCCTATTTGATCTAAATGCAAGGTCAAAAATCAGCTAAAAATACCCAAATGTTTCTTGAAAAATATGGCACTTAAATTATTACCAAATACAAAGCTTTTAGGAGGAGTATGTGTCAAAGTTAGCATACATCAAACAGCATATGAATTAGTTGCCAAAAGTGTTCTTAGGTAGTGGTGGCTGTTTTGCTGTAATGATTTCTTAAGAAAACAAGTAACAGTTGGCACTTTCCAAACTATGACTAAGCTTACTGCAATGATTACACATTTCAGTGCTGTTATTTTATTGTAATATGCTACCCTGACAGCAGTACTGATTTTATAAATGTAAAAATTTGTTATGCTTTGATTTGTTCCTTTTTTTTTTAATTAAAGATGGTCTGATCTAAGTCAAACTTCCTAAATTGCACTGTAGTGTTTATTAATCATTCTCTGACTGCAATCTCTAGTAGGCATCAAAGAATGCTTATTAAATGAAGTAGTTTTATTTCCAAACTAGAACCAGACATAATTTTGTGTAGAGTGGTAGTTAAAGCATTAACTACATGCTTAGTGTTCTAAATTTGATTTTTGGGGGTTTTGTTTTTGTTTTAACTGCAGGCTTCAGGTGAATTTGGAAGGCTTTGGATTTTCTTTTTGTTTGTTTTGATAAAGGAATTGCTTGACTAGGTAATTTCAGTGTAACTTGTACATGACAATTTTTTGTGGCAGACTCACATGTTTACAGTTCTGGTGTTGGTCTTGTGACTACTAACTTTTGTTTTATAATAGTTGGAATAAAACTATGCAGTGACACTATCTTTCATGTTTGGTTGCCAAGAGAGCTAAACTTTGTTTTGGTGTAGAAGTGACTGTTGGGTTTGATGTTTGGGTTTTTTTTGTGGGGAGAAGGTTGTTTTGTTTGGTTGGTTTTGGTTTTGTATTTTTCATTTGTTTGTTTTTGAAGTGAGCATGCAAGAACATCATTTACCAATGCCATCTGCAGGAGTGGAGTTTTCTAATGAAAATTTAAGATCTCTTCTGTTGAGTGGTCTAGCAACCACTGGATGAACAAAGTGCATGTGGTTTTCCTTGTTTGTGTGTTTTGGGGAAATTTTCCCTTTTATGCTCTGTGAGCATTGACTACGATGTTAGAATGATGAACACTTTTTTTATTGAGCTTTTTGCCATTTTACAAGTTAATTTGTGAACCACTGACTGAACAGAACAACTTTTACAGACTATGAAGTGCAGCCTTGTAACATGGAGTAACAATCAAATAAAACAGTGTCTGCTGGGGAAGGTGATTTTCCCACATCTTTTAAAGAGTCCACTCTTGAAGCAGGGGGAAGTTTGGGGCTGTAGAGTCCTGTAGTCCATCGCAGTACAAGAGATGACAGGAGAGGAAAAGATTAGTGCTAACAATGTGAGCCACTATAGCCCATCAGGCATGGAAACATTCAGTAATACTTCTGCCTCTGCTCCCCCATCTGTGGAGTCACAAGGATATAGTTGATTGGTTTACCTGAGGGGAGAAATAAATAAAAAAGTCTTTGTATGTCAGAAGGAAAATAATTTTAATAATATCAATAGAGACCACTCTAATTCAGAAATGATAGTCTGATCCATGTCCTTCCCAGACATAGTGCAGGTATGTAACATTATAAACATATATATACAAAAAGCCACTGTTTGCATTTATACTTGAGTTTAAACTTGGTATTTTTTCGTACAAATTAGAAATATTCCTGTGGATAGAAAACCATATTGGTGTCCTTGTGTAATCTGACATAGAACTGCTTAATCTCCTTTACCCTGTTTAAAGCTACATGACTTGTGTTTGTAAGAGCCAATAGGTTTGCTCATGTTACTGCAACCTCTCTTAAAGGTATGATCTAGGCTTGTCTACGCACACTTCTGCTCAGGTATTTGTTCCACAGCCCACTTATCATAGGATCATAGGATTGTCAGAGTTGGAAGGGACCTCAAAGATCATCCAGTTCCAACCCCCCTGCCTGGCACTTGCACGTTTCTGAAGTGCTGCATTTATGGTGTAGGTTTAAGCATCAGTCTGTTCAAGATGTGTGTTGTGCTGAAGCTACTACAAAATAGAGGTTTCTGGGTCTTCTCTCTGTGCCATTTGTTACGTTCTAGATCACGCAGAATACAGAGCAGTTGGGAGTCCTGCACTCATTTTAGTGCCGAAGGAGCCTTTGTAGCTGGTGTTAAAAGATTTACTGAAATATTTTTAATTATTAGTCATTAAGGATTGTTAATTATTTAAATAACTATATTCAGTAGGCATTGAAATAAAACCTTTATAGAGTTAGTTACTTTTTAGATTAATTGGAACCAAGTTCATTAAACTAACATTCCAGAGGAGAGAGCGTATGTTTAGAAGACTGATGACTGCTTCAGAGAGAGTATATAATTTCTGCAGAGTTTTATAACAAAGTCATGCTGTTAAAGACTTTCTTATATTTAACCCACGTATAGACAAATGTATTATGCGTATTATTCTATTCCTTAAATAAGCAATAGTCTGTTGGCCTTGGGAGCTCAATGGCTATTTCAAGAATTTAACCTGCTCCGACACTTCCATGGTTTCTTCCTGTGAGCAGCTTGAATACCACTTACTCAGCAGTAAGTTAAATAAAATCAGATAAGGAGAACAGCATACTGTAAATGATGCTGGTAACAGAAAAGACATGTAAAATTGCTTGTAAGATGATAACATTTCATAACATTCTGGAAAACAACCTCTCAAGTATTGATTTTTTTATTTTTTTTTTTCTTTTTATCCCTCCCTCCCCTGGTCTGTGAAGATAAAATACAGTCTTTCAAGTCTTATTCCTTCCTTAAACACTTGCTATATTGATCTGAAACCACAGAGCTGAAGTTGGTCACATATTAGCAGTGTTCCTTCTCCGGTGACATTATATGGCCCTACTGTTTTAAGTGGAAAACTTGCTTCAGTGTTTCCATTACTGGAATTTGTGGAACAGTCAGTGAGGGACTTCTCTAAAAATCCCTTATAAGATACTGCAAATAGAATACTTCACTGACATCTGTTTGAATGGATAGCAGACCTCTGAAGACATGATTCCTTAGTTATGCTTCATGGAAGCATACCATCAAACTTGCTCCAGAATAAACTAATGGGAGAGATGCTGAATAATCCTTGTATGAATACAGATTTTTGTGTTTCGATTTGACTTAGTGCTGCATTTATCACAGCCCAACTAATCAACACACTTCTTGTTAGTGCAGCTTTAAGTTTCTAAGTGCTAACTGCAAGAAAACTTATCTCCATCAGAACAAGGGGCAAGACAATTTCACTTTCTCTCTTACCCCCTTTTTCAGTTGATGCATTTAAAGGCTGCTACATACTAATTATTCCCCACCATCAGTATGTTAGCTGCTGTTGCAGGGCCTTGCTGTTACTGTAAAAATGTGGAAAGTTTAAAGAAGTGTAGGACTTAACCTTCCAACCCCTACCATTCCATGATTATGTGAAAGAGCTTTTCTCTCTGGAAAAAAAAAAAGGGAGGGGGGGAGGATTGTAGTCAAACACATACAAAAGCTTGTGATGGCTTTTTTTGAAATCTGGTTCTGGAAACAAATGAGGGTCGGAATAACACTGTACAATTTTTGATGCTTTCCAGCCTCACATGTTCTTTTATCTCCACTGTCATATGCATGTTGCTTCAGAACATGGCAATGTGTTTGTAATCTCTGAGTGGAACTAGATGAGTTACATGAGTTTGAGAGTAACACACATCATCTTAGACTAATTTAGCCTGGCCGTTCAAGCTTATGGTACTTTATGCACAATAATGGAATTACTGTATTTTTAGACATAACAATCTGCAGATTGAAGAGTAGGCAACCAAAGGATGTCAAGAGTCTATGCAAGCTTGGCTTTAGAGAAAACGTGAACCCAGTAGGTCTAAGTAACTTCAACTGAGCCTGTTAAATTTACAGTCTCTGAACAGATTTTTCTATGTTGGAAACCAGGCTATATAAATTGGCCACTAAATCAACATAATTTGACTGTAGACATGTCTGCATGAGCCAAGTTCTTAAATCCTGCTGTAGTGAAATTTGTGGCAAGGAAAATAAGCCTCAAAATGGAACAAACAAATAAAACAAAAACCCCGTTCTAAAATACACAGTTTGAAGTTTTGAAAACTTAAACATCAAAAATGTTTGCACTTATCCAATGCACAGGAAAAACAGTTGTTTGATAACATCACAAATGGTTGGGAATAAAATTAATTCAGTACTCTTGTGTAGTATAAACTCTTGCAGAAAGCGCTGTTATCAAGAGATCATAAACCACCAGGCAGATGTATTGTTGCACTGAAATTATGAAGGCATGTTAGGCACATGGAATGAGGTAAGAGCTAGATAGAGAATTTTATATTCTTCCCTTACTGCTTTTGTGGTGTTGTCATGTTCATCCCGTGAGAAATTGTTACTGTATGGTTTCATAGGACTTTCACTGAGAGAGGACAAGTATTACCTGGATGCTAACTGAAACTGTATCATCTCAACATTGGAACTTACTTTGTGTATTAAATAGTAGAAGTTTTTGAAGTTGAAATTTCAACAGTAAAAAACCCCAATTGCCCTGCTAGTTTTTAATAAAGCCACTTTGTAGTCTTGGTTTAAATCTATGGGGTTTTTTGGTAAAATTGATTAATGTGAAGTGTCTTTCTGCATTTACATTTCTTAAGTTTCTAATCTAGTCACTCCGGATACAGAAGTACACAGTTAATGATTTTGCATTTCAAAGTGTATATGTGTGTTTGTCTTTAAACTTAAATTCTGAAGAAGTCTGTTTAAAAAAAAAACCCAAACTCTACTGTTCAGAAACTAATGTATTTTGGAGTAGTGGAGCTTAAGTCATTGGGTGTTGGGACCTGTGTGGGCTTCTAAAAGTAACCATATGATGTGACCTCTGTAGGTATCTCCTCCTTCACATCTGATTCCTGCTCCTTCTAATGCTTTAGAGAGAGAGCTGAATGGTAGCTGAATGAGATTGGTAATGTTTTTTAAAAGCCTTTCTGCCCTGTTAATTAGCTGAAAAACATCTGAATCTTTTGAGGTTTGTGATTAGAATTGTTCCTTGTATTTTTTACTGAGCATTAATTTATGGTTTGAACTTGATATGCACTTTTGTTTGTTTTAAAGATTATTGTGCATTGTGAGATGAGAGTTTGATGATAACAAGCTATTTAGGGGAAGAATCAATACCAAGTGACTGAGTAATGGCAGGTGAAACTCAATTTTGTCGTGTATCAAAATGTATTTGGAGAAAACCAATCCCTACTTTACATATATTAGATTCTGTATTAGCTGTCCTCACTGAGGGAGGAGTTCTTGAGTTACAGAAGTTAGTGCTATGAAAACCAGATCAGTTCTCAAAAGTGATAAAAAATGCATGTAACATGCTGGAAGCCATTCAAAACAAATGAAGAACCACATGATTTTTATTTTTTTTTCCCATTGGATACAGCAGTTCTGCTGTGTTGTCCCACCTTGCCCTTAATCTTGGAAAAGGTTATAGCAGTCTTGGAAAAGATACATGACAGGTGGGGATAGTCAAAGGAACAAAGCATCTCCCATGTAGGGAATGATTAAGTAGACCAAAGCTCATCACTTGGGGAAGACATGTTAGGAAATCAAAGGTAGCAGCCTGTAAAATCATGACTAGCATGGAAAAAATGAGCAAGGAATGCTTATTATATAAATGTAGGAAATGATAAAAAATAAACTATTGGTTGATAGCTTCAAAATATCGAAGCAAACTAATGAACTGTAGAACAAAATACCACAGGATATCATGATTATTGAAATGTTTGGACAGACTAGGGGTGGAAAAATCATTGATGTAAAAATCAATGCTTACTAAGTTGCAAGTAGGTGTACAATGATAAATATGTTAGGAAGATATGACCATGTGCTTGACCTGTTTTTATGTCTTCTGCAGACATCTATTGGCCTTTGTCACAAATGGGATATTGGAGCTTTGGTCTAAAGCAGTAAAGCCTGTTAGGTTATGTATGCACCAGGCCACTTACCTTAAATACTGTGTGTCTCTTAATGCATCCTATTCATCCTTTTTATGCACAGACTTGCCTGACAGTTTTTCAACATTGCATAGTTTCATGGGTTTTGCCTCTTCAGAAGGCAATTAAAGACTTTAGACTGACCTTTATTTGTCATTAGTCACTTAAATTTCAAGAGGTTCCTAGCAAAAGTTTTGCTAATCCATTTCTTTCAGAAGGGGATCCAATCTTGCTTTGAAAATATCATCAAGAAATTGAGCAGTTCCTTTGCTCATTTATGATTGACCTTTGGAACCTTTCACTGTTTTGAAATAAGGCCTCAATTTCTTAAAATCTGGTAATGATTGGTCTTGCATTACAGCTGCTGGATCTTGCTACTATGTTCTTGTGTACTTTTCCACACACACACCCTGCTGTATTTTTAAGGTAGTTTTCTGATCCTTGAGTCATTTTTATGGCACTTCTGCACCGTCTCTATTTTTCCACCAACCACTTTAAAATGTGGCCAAAAAGCTTATGCAGTGTGTCAGTTGTATCCTCCTTCCTGACATGCATTATGCTGGTTTTCTCTGTTCTGCTCTATGGATCCCATCTGTGGATGCAGTTTGTGTGTGTGGTTGTTGGGCAGCATCACAGAGCTGCGGATACGGTTGGATTAGCTGGTTGTGTTAACCAGATGCCATGCTCCAACATTTCTCAATTTTTACTGAAATCAAATAGACGGAACTCTGATAACAGCAGCATTACATGAAACTGAAAGCAGAGAATTTATCATATTATCACCAAACTAAAAAGGCCAACAAATATTCAGTTTCAATTTGTTTGCTAGATACTGGTAGCTTAGTTTGTAAATCACAATGCAGAGCTTTTATAGTATGGATATGAAAGCATAGCTAAAACTTTCCCAAACTCCTTTGAAGAGTTGATACTTGTATTTACTGATTTATCTTAGTGATTGAAAAATCTGTCATCTAAAATCTTATCAAATACTGTGACTATATGTAGTGTGAAGTTTCTAGTTCCAGTCCAAAGCCACTGTAGCTGAGCTTGCATTCAGTCGTATTTGTGCAACTGTGCTGCTCTTATTTTTGTGCTGGTTTCAGGTTTGTCCACATGACAGTCACGGATCCAGTAGGATGTCTGTATAGAAAGAACCCCAGATCTTAAATTTAAAGGTCTAACTAGCATCTTCAGTGTTTAACTGTGTATTAATTTAGTACTTATTTGAAACACTGCGTAATTTTCAGTGTTGTAACAGTATGAAACATGAGAGAACACTTTAAGGATGAATGGATTACATTCTGAGTGTGTTAGTAGAGTAGATAACAGATCTTAAGATAACAAGTTTCTTCTTCATTACTTGTTATTCTACAATGAAAAAGAAAACAACTCATGCTTTTCTGTCTTGGGTATCTTTTTTGTCATTGTATTTCCTTAAGGAAAGCTATTTCCCTGTTTCTTCTTTGAGAAAGTAGTTAGACTTTTTGGATTTCATAATAGACAAATATTTCAAATTTAATTTCTCCTGCTTGAGAGTAGAGCAAATGACTGCCTGAGTGTTCTGATCTCTGTTTGTGACATGTTTAATCTGGAGATAAGTGGTTTGTAGCTTGTATTTCTGTTCCATAGCTGATATTGTCACACAGTAGAGGTTGAAAAACCTTGTGGTAGTAGCTCTACATTGAGAACATGTCATTCATTGTAGCAGCTGCTTTACACTGCATTTATGTTTAAATAGGAGAAAATGATCTATTTTGAATTTTAAGAGTTGTTTCCATGGCAAAATAGCTTGCTGTCTTGTCTTTTTCTTCACCATTGATTGATCACTTTGCTTACTTATCCCCAGGAGTGGGGAGAAAGAAATCTAGAGTGAAAAAGCCTTCATTCAGGAGTGTGCTGAATGCTTCCTAATAGCATTTGAGTTCAAAAGACCTCTGGGTCTTTTGAGTTCAAGAGTCGTCTGGTTTATTTATATAGTTTTAATTTGAACTGAGCCTCATTGATGAAAATGTGTGAAAAAGTTCAAATTTATATACATTGTGATAGTGGGGTTTGTGTTTAATCTAGTAAACTGTGAGTTAGCTGCAGTACAGTGTTAGTCAGCTGTTGCAAAGGACTCTTAGTGCTCACCTGGTTCTCAGTTTTCCATAATTAATTATTGTTTCTTCAGATGTAAACTTTTAGAATCGTCGGTCAGGTGTCTATGTTCCTGGCTTCCTAAGTGAAGAGTTGAATATAACTGAGAAAATGATTGCCAACTTGTTATAAACTGAACTCTGTCTTACGAATAAATGTTCTTATAGTGTTCTTTGTGTGGACTGAGGTTGGGAGTCTCTATTGAACCACTTGAATGATAGAAGAGTAGGCATTCATTGTCTCTCTAGTTGCCCATTCAGACTTTTTGGAAGATGATGGAAGAGAGCAGCTATAGTTTGGGTTTTTTATAAAGCTGAAAACAGGGAAACACAGGCAATTATGGTTCTAGTGCCAAGTGTGTGAGCAGTTGAAAAGCTTTATTTAATTGTTTCTAAAAGCTAAGTGTTATTTTGCTATCTCTATTTTTTTGTTGTTATATTCTGGAGTCAAGGCCATAGCTCAATGTCATATGATGCTGGGGATGTTGTTTATAAGAGTGTGTGTAAATGATGCTTACTGTAGCATCAGCATGCCGTCAGACCAGGACTGTATTTACTGTGCCTCCTAAGGTGCTGTAAAGCACCACACCTGTCTCAGTTTGGAGAGACAGACAAACCAATCAGGATAGTGGAGAGCTTCTTTTACGCCCAGCAGGACCCCTTGTTCGATCGTTATTGGAACCTCTCTCAGATGTTGTTGTTAATGGAGGAGTAATGCAGAATTAACAACTTGCTGTGTTAAGGAGCAAGAGTAAGCCCATCTCCTGGCTGTATCAGAAAAAATAGAAACCTACGTTTTTCAAAAGCAGTCTTGTCACAAATGGAGATGTTTGAGACATAGGAAAAAAACATGGATCAAGAGGGTTCATACTTGCTTAAATTTGTGATTATTCTGGATTGCAGGCATGTTCCTTCATGTTGAGAAGTACATTGTGTGCATTTACTTTAATGTTGGAATCATTCAGTTTCTGTTCTCTCCGTTTTAAAGAAGAGGAATACATAGAGAACTTAAATGCATGCAGCATATGGCTGAAATACCACATATACTAAAGATCTGAAAATCAAAGTTGCTGTTTCCATGACAACTGTAGCTGAGCCAAATAGTTCTTTTCATAAAGATAGCAGCCATGCATAGCTAAAGTTCAGAGTCTGGGAACCTTATTCCTAGGATGCATTAGGGTCCACATACAGACCTCCAGGGAGGTGCTATTTCTGGTTGTATCCACTTGTAACTTGAGTGTCACTTGTTCGCAGCTACTGCCTGCAAAACACACTGATGGGAATCAAGTGTTTTCATGGTATCTAATTGATATGTCTGACATGTTGCATACGGGAATAGCAAATGAAGAAGTAATACCACCTTGGCAAAGAGGAGTTTTAAATGGAAAATAGGAGCATTTCTATCTTTAATTTTGAGGGTGAGGGATGAAGAAGGCTTTGATCTACAGCTTTTGCTAATCTGACTTGTTTATATGAATACTCATAACCAGAGTCTTTCTGTTCAAAGACTCTCTAATCTTGATTACAGGAAAAATTTTTTTGCTTTGTTGCTGTTTTATTTCCATCATGTCAGATGGAAATTTAATGTTTCTCCACTCTGATTCATGTCGTGACAAAATAGGAGTAGTGAGTCTTGGCCACAATCAGTCAAAATAGTGAAGTGAATGAACCAATATCTGAAGTACTACCAATTTTGTGTAACCATAGAGTTGCATTAGCGTATTTATCATGTTTAACTCCAGTTTAATTTGAATTTTAGATTGATACTACAACAGAACTCTTAATGATAATAGCTATTACATACCCTTTTTTGAGTATCCAGACACAGAGATAAATCATAGAACCATAGAATTATCAGGGTTGGAAGGGACCTTAGAGGTCATCTAGTCCAACCCCCCTACAGTGAGTAGGCACATCTCTAACTAAATCAGGTTGCCGAGCACCCTGTCCACCCTCACCTTGAACACCTCCAGGGACGGGGCCTCAACCACCTCCCTGGGCAACCTGTTCCAATGTTCCACTACCCTCATGGTAAGGAACTTTTTCCTAATATCTAATCTAAACCTACTCTTCCCAAATTTCCCTAATGATTTCCTAACCAAGGGTAGATTAACCAAATTGGTCTCAAGTGATTTTTCCTTCATCCAGGCTACCCAGAAAACATGTATGGTGAACAAAACCCCTATTACTTAAAAAGTGATGAAATAATAATGATGATAATAATGTAATTTTTCCAAATTAAAAAGTAATATTTTTAAGTCATGAAAACTCTTAAAAATGTAATTGAGCTTTCAATAACCCAATTCCTGTAACTAGTTGACATTACCTTAATTTGAAGAGTTCAAAGTACTTCTACTGGGACAGCCTGTATAATAGTAGAGTTTTTCCTTTTTTCTGCTCTGGCTCCTCTATATTAATGTATCTCAGTGACAGTAATCAAGTTTAATCATCACATTTCTAGAATACTAATTCAAGAAAATTTAATCCCCTGGTGATACAAGTTAGCTTTTCCAAATGTGCTATAAATCTATGTAAAAACTGACCTGGTGGTGATTAATAATCAATGTTAGCACAGTAGATGAAAGCTAGATGTTTAGAAATTTGGTGCCCCTTTTTCATAAAAGAGCTTTGATTCATAATCCCAGTTAGATTTTGCTACCTTTAAGTGATTCTCTGCCTCATGTGCCTGGCCTTCCCATCTGCCAAAGGTAGTGCTCTTTGGCAGAGATGGTAGAAGGGGCTTTGTGCCAGCTCATGGACCCATTTACAGTGATATCTCTCAAGATTTGACATGAATTTAGGCTAGACCAGGATCAGAATGTTTCGAGTGAAGGAGCAGCATAGTACATGTGTCAGTTTAACTAAGGGTTATCTAAGGAAGAAACAGGAGAAAGGTGTGAAATACAGATGATCACAGTTCATCTGGAAAATTTAAGCATTCCCTGACTAGTCTAGAAAGTAGTTTTAATTGGTACAGAAGAGAATGACTTGAGAGCAAAGAACCAATATTTATTAATCGTATTTGGAAAGAAGAATAGTGCAAAATAGTTATCCTGAAAACTGTCTGCCAGATTATGTTCCTTTTTTTTTTTTAAGAGCAGAAATTGAAAGTGTGAAGTGTGCTTTTCAGATATTTGAAAATACTTTGCTATATTTCATACTATTCTGTGGTGTCTGACTTTGTTATGTATCTTTTATTTCTGGTTTAGGACTTCACAAATCTGTGCTTTTAGAAGCAAAGAGATGAGGAAAGCAGGCATCTAATTTTGCGTGCAGACCAGACAGACTTATTAACAAAAACGATCTTGTGTATTTCTTACAAGTAAAACAAACAAAAAATACCCCAAACCAGCATCATCTCACCTCCACTTTTGTGGTTTTCCTTTGTTGTTATGTTGCTGACAATTAAGTTTACAGGAGACTTCTGAATTTCAGCTTTTAAAAATATATACCATACACATAAATTAAAACAAGCACAAATTTACTAAGATGTGATAGTAATGATCTAGACAGTTTATCCCTTCTCACAGTCAGTATATTTGAAATAATGTGCTATAGTAAGCCATTAAATATGCAGTCATGACTCTTTGGGGTTTTTTGGTGATACTTCCACTAAAGATATACAAAAAAGCGTAACTTGCATTACCTGTGGAATATTGATTAACATTTGCATAAACATACATTTACCAAATTGTACCAAGAGGGAAACCGCAACTTAATCATATCATAATTGCATCATCAGTTCACTGTGATTATATTTTCTCCCTCGATGCAATTTAGTAAATGGGAGTTTGGATGAATATGAAAGAGAGTTTCGTGCTTACTGTGATTTGTTCAGTTAGTTTTGGGTGGCTTTTTTACTTTAGAAATAGTAAGAAATATCTTTATTACTTAATTCACGTCAGAATGTATTTCCCTAATCACAATTTCAGATTGTGCAGGTGTTTTCATGGAGATTAGATCTGTTTCTCATGGTTTAAATGTCTAGACTCTGTACAGTCTAGATTTAAAACAGAATAATATGGAAAATAATTCCATAACATAAACCTTTTTTTCCATTAGTATTAGTTTGAGTATTCAACATTTGTAACATTCCTTTACAATAGCTAGAGAGATTGCAAATCTTTGTGAACCAAAAAGGTGACAAAAGAAAGGTAGTTTTAGGATCTGGAAGTTAGGGATGTACTTTGACTTGCATTGTTTTTGGCAGCAGTGCTGACTTAGGCATACCCAACTCCTTTCTATGCTGCTTGTTCCAAATTCTGTATAATCTTTGTGGGATGAAGAGGTAAAATGAATCAGATACTTTATTTGTCATGTGGCAAAGGTGGTACTGGGAAGCATAAGGATGGAAAGAGTAGTGAAGAACATGAGTATTGCTTAAATATCTGTATATTGGTGCAGGCTTTTCCTGTTTCTCTCCTTTATTTTAACATTTTTTTATTATAAATGAATACTTTGATGTAGAGAGAGAGGCTAGCTTCTGAAGTATTGCTGCTGGACATTGGAACAGGGGATTAGGAAGTTGATATTATGGTAGGGTAGCAGGAAGAAGATGAAAAAATATACCCTAAAAGTAATGTAGTTTTATTATGTATGCTCTGTAAGATTCCTGTTTAACACTGTGTTCAATTAAACTTTTAATGAAAGCGTGATTGAAGGTGTATTTTATCTCATTGTGTAGGAACTTTGATGAAGAGTAAAGAATGGTACATAAAATGAACAAGGATTGATGTTTATTTCTAATTTTCCTTTGTTTTAAGTCAGCATGTTGAAAGTCACTGGAATTGGGACTTGATCAAGATGGGGGATTGCAGTTCAGGACTCAGGAAAGAGTTCTATTAAGTTCTCATTTCAGCATTAGATGTATGATATTTCATAGACCCTGTGTCATCATTTTTGGAAGAGTTTCATACATTTATCTGCATTATCACAGATGCCAACATCTTACATGGTAACTGTTCCCTTGGAAGACAGTAGAGATGCTCTACTAATACTTTCTTCTCCATCTATGTGTTGAACAGTCTTTGTCTTCCCCATATCTGAAAAAGACAGGGAGTCAGAAAGCTACTTGACATGCAGTTCACTTTTGCTAAATACAGCGATGGTTTGGGGCACAAGTTCTAGCGGCTTTAGGAATTTGCCAGATTGGAACCTGCAATTTGATTTGAAGGCATAAGGCCTTCAGTTGTGAAGGTGAACTGCAGTCTTGAGTTGTGAGAGATTTACTGCTAGTTCTTTTGAATAGCCTGGGTAGCCAGGAAAATATATTTGTCTACAGCTGGCCGAGTGCTTGCAGCTTTTCTTTGAGAATTTGAACAAAACTGCAGGCATCCATCTTTGTCATCTTTAGACTTGATTACTGTAGCACACATTTTCTTTATGTACTTTATGCCTGACATTTTGCTCTAATCAGCATTTCCAAGTAAAACTGCTTGTAATTGGGCTTGCTAGGCTGACGTGCTGTATTTTGCATTATTTACAAGTTTACTCATAGAATTGCTTAGTATTGGATTATGTGACATTTCATGAACCCAAAGACTGACTTTATGGGGCATGTGTTGATATATATCTGGACATACTAGCAGCCTACTCAATTAAGACCATTCTGGTTTTCATCAGAGACTGAATCTTGCCATCTGCGAGTCTAGGTACATTAATCAGAGCTGTCTATGTGGATTAGAAATTTTTTTAGCCTCCTTGCTTACTGTGTTCCCTTCCCTCTTATATTTTTCTAGCTTTAGCATATTTTCCTTAGTTCTTGGTTTTTACATCATGCAACTGGTGGTGTCTCCTGCAGTTACTCATGATTCAAATTATACTATTTTTAAGCCTCTGAAAATATTTTAATCTCTGCACTTATTAATAAATAAGGCTTCAGTTTTACAGCAGTAAAAATAGAAGAGTGTAAGGATTGTATGTGGAATTTGCAGCTGCTGAAAATAGTATTGATGGATTCTTAATGTGACATTGTACCCACTCAC
Organism: Galbula dea; assembly: GCA_013399015.1. Taxonomy (NCBI): domain Eukaryota; kingdom Metazoa; phylum Chordata; class Aves; order Piciformes; family Galbulidae; genus Galbula; species Galbula dea. The sequence continues at coordinate 1,066,303 of VWZX01001164.1, read as the reverse complement.
CCCAAGACCCTTAAACCAAGCATCAGTCATTTTTTCAGGCTTTCGAACTTCGTAAGGTTTGTGAATACTGTGACTGCCATTGAAAGAAGAAAACTTCCAGTTTAACTGTGAATACTTTGAGTAGTACTTTCTTGCATGCATAACCTGAAATACCTTTACGGATACAGAACTTTGAAAGGAAATGCAACAATAGAAACAGTGTCTGAAGAAATAAACAGATTGCCAAATCGTATGCTTTGTTTATGGCCTGACAGCTTACTTGTGCAGTTGGACATACACACTTAGACAAGCGTATTTGAGAAGGTACTTCAGAAATATTTCTCAGCACTAGCTCTATAGAAAACTCATTGACCTGTAAAAGTATGCTGCTGAGTGCTCTATGTTCATCTGGATAGTAAATGTATTTTTATTTATTACTGATGCTAGTGATCCTGAAGATGTTCTAATGCATACTTCACTTAATTCAATTTTCCTTGTGTTCTTGCAATCAAATGTTAGTCTGTTTTCTTCTGGTTTAGTGTGATGGTAGCAAAGAATGGCCCTAAACATTTGGTTACCAGAATACACATACAAAAATACTGGAAACAGTCTAATGCAAGTAGTATCTGCATTTGTAGGACAATGCTTTTTTTTTTAATCTTCACCTTTGGTGTCTTAGTAATAGGGATGTCCCTGACCTTGGGACACTTTACATCCCTTGGAGGAAGCTTGCTAAATTTTTGTAATTATTTCTCTGCGTTTCCTTTAGATATGCCACTACTGGCTGTTGTTTTTAATATTGTATGAACTGATTCTCTTGGTCACTAGGGAAAGTATTTTGAAAAAAAATTTCTTTCATCCCATCTTGTAATGCACGAACATCTCTGATGCATCTATCGGTAGAAAACAATATGACACAATGGAAACAGAACAATTCTTAAAATGGAATCTTATTGCAGTGGTGAACAGGACATCCCTGGTAGGGAGCTGCTTGGTCAGTGACTAAGTGCTTTGGTTTGCATGTATTTATGAAACAAATGCTCAGGATATTTCCTGCAAATAAATGAGGAGATTATTGCCCTGACTCCTGTAGCAATTTTCATTGTTTTCTGTGACTTGTAAAAATCTAAGAATACCTTGCAATTTAAGACTTAGGATGTCAGCTTTTCCTGCTGATACATTCAAAACTGGTTTGCCCAGGAAAAGTGAAAAAAAATTATAGTTCTTTTAAAAATGTAGTATAGAATATAAATGGAAATATTTGCTCTTGTTTCTATTCACATGAGGGAAGAAGAGATGAATAAGAACATTTGGATCCTATTTGGTACAGAGTAACACTTAAATTCTTAATAATTGAGTTTTGCATTATAAAGTTAAATTAGATGGCTATCTTGCACAAAATGAGATAAGAGAGACCTTTTATTTTACTATAAATTTTAATGAAATTCCAGAATACATTGACAGGCCCTTCAGTGCATCAGTAGGGCTGCACTAAAATGCTTGCTGTTTTCCTTGGGTATCTTCCATTACTTTAAAATGTATGGCACACTAGTCATAACAATATTTTCTTGTGAGAATAGTGGTGAATTAAGGTGTGTTTTTTGCATTGGCATTACCAGCTCAACTTCTTTTTGATGCCCGGAAAAAATCAGCACAGTTTAGAACATTACTTCCAACTATACTAGCCATGCTGGCTTATTGGAATAGTGCATTATAAATATCATTAAATCCTTAATTAAAAAATTAATGTAAATAATGTGTCTGTAATATTTAGAAGTCAGCTGGGGCTGACTTGCATAGACAGGATATGTGCTGATTGATAGCATCCATTACAGTAGGGCTGCATTTGTTTTAAACAACAAATGGGTAATTACCTGCAGATTTGTCAGATACAGAAGGTGATTCTCAGGTCGATAAATTATAGTTCTTGATCTCATTGATTGAGTCTGCTGTGGACTATTGATTCATATTTGTAAATGCTTCTTATCAAGACTTTAGAAGAGCTTGAAAATAGGAAAACCTGTTTTAAATTCACATATTCCTCTAAATATCAGGAGGAAAATCCACTTTGGGGGATGTAGTTTCAAAACAGTGGTTTAGGTTATTAAGTTCTTAGAGCAGTAATTGTTCGAGGGAGCTGTGAGAGTTATACAGCTCTTCAGGCATTGAAGTGAATGTAGAAGCTGGGGAAAGCTAAATATTATGTACAAATGTACTCACAAAGAGAAAGATGCCCTTTTCCTAAGTATTTATCTCTAATACTCACATGCTCCCTAATTAATAATCTCTTCTAAAAATCATTACACAATTACTGCTTGTATAGAGGGGGAGGGGAAACACTTATGTTGAACATGTTATCTCGCAGATTCCTACCATAACTTCTTTCCCGTAGCTTTCAAATAGCTCCACCACTCTACTAAATCGTTATTGATAAAGAGCAACAGACATACCACAGTAGCAGACCTTGCTAGAGCAGTTACTGTAAAACTTGCAAGTCTTAAGGGACTCTCAGAAAAATACATCAAAGTACATAATTTGTGTGTGTGCAGTCACAACTGTTTATTCTATTTAGTCTGTTATGCTGTTTGTCCATGTGGAAATGATGTTGGTGGAACTGCACTACAAGGATGAATTCTCAAATAATTGATAGTTAAACATCTAATTGCAATGTGGTACAGTATCACTGATATCTCGGGCTTTATTCTCAGGGAAAACTAAAGATGTCTTGGTAGAATAAGTCTGATAAATAAAATCTAAAATTTGGTTGAATATACCTTATACTTGATAGAGACACTGGGTTTTTTTTAATCACTTCTTACCCCCTCCCTGGTAACCCTTCACTAACAGATATACAGTGATCTTTGTGTCTTTACACAGCAACTTAGTCCCATGCCAATAAACTCTCTGAAAGCCAGCTATCCTTTTTCTCTCAAGTGGCCTAATTAATATAGTAAAGTTTAACTAAACACAATTCTCTAAAACTGTAATGAGTTTGGAAAGTGTTACTTCTTGTCAGACCTGACACTTCAGGGGCTGAACTCTTGTCTTTTTTTTTTTTTCCCCTCTGTATATTTTTTTGTAATTTGACGTGCACCAGAGAAGTGAGTAGAGAAAGGTAAATTTTTGATGACAGAGAGGGGGTTTTTTTATGGTAGTTGTGTGATGTCTGTTGTCATCCTCAAAGGACACCAGTGACTTAACTGATTTTGATAAGATATTTCACTGCATACAATAATGTAATTGAGTTATCTGCACTGAGTGTCAGCTGCATTGCTATCTTGACTCTCAGCAGTATGTAAGACTCAAACTTAGCACAATATGTCCTTTTAATCCAGCTATTTCAGTGTCAAGTGCCCAAAGAGGTTATTTTATGCATATTGTAGAACTGCATTAGTAGCAAAATAGGGCATAAGCTGGTAAGGCAGCAAAATAAATCCTATGTAGCTATTTGGCAAAACATTCTGATGAAGAAAATAAAATGTGCATTTTGTTGCACAGCTGGAGTTTTTCTTCTGAGAAAAAAACTTGAATAAGATTTTAAGATGCCCTTCTTGAAGTACCAGCTGCTCTTTTGTATCAGTCAGTGATAGAGAGAACTATGACAAGTCAAACTGATACTACGATTAAGGTCTTAGCCCAAGACTTAGGAAGTCTAGCTTTAAATTTTGCTGTGCGTGAGTATGCATGTACAAACGGCTTCTTTGTGCTACACTTCCTTGATTATAAAATGGAAAGATATATCTTCCATTCTCAAAGGAGTTTTGGGAGATTAAATCCATAATTCTGGAGGCATGCAGGTTTCATGGCAGATGTGGCCATTATGGTCCTTCCAGAAACTCGTAAGGCATGAGAAAGCACCACCCTGCACTAAAATACTATGCACACAATGGTCAAGTTAAGTACTAGTTAGCTCCTTTTTTAGAAATGCTTCTTTTTATCTCTACTTTTAAAAAATGTTTTATACAGAAGATCCTTCATTTTGGTATATCAGCTTGGAATCAAATAACTCTAGATAAATGCAATGACATTTTCTTGATATCAGCTGTGTTACTCTTTCTCACTACTTCTATGAAACAGCCCCTGTTCAACATTAAGAGCACTCTCTTTCCTAGAAGTTTAACTTTGAGGACAATACTCATTTACTAAATTGTTGGACTTATTTCTGAATTTGATAATTACACTGTGGTGGGTTGTTTCCCTTGCACCAGAAAGGAAAGAGAAGAAACAAGCAGATTCCAGAGAGGAAAGAGCAACTCCCACGCAACATTTCTGCCCTTTGTGGCTCTCCAAAGAGGGAGGAAAAAATTCCCTGTAAATTTGGAGAGACGTTTTTAGGAACAGAATTGGGCAGTCAAGTACTGTGAACAAGCAGGAACTCAGAGGGGTATTAGTTTTGCAAGGAGTAAAGTTATTGCTGGCCACATTCCCTCTGAAATTCTGGGAGGGTAGCTGCAGGAAGGAGCAGAGAAGAATACGAGGCTCAGCTGAACATGAAAACTTAGTGCCATCCTTGTGGAGGAGCTGCTTTTGAAAGCATACAGGAAGATTCCTTTGACATGGTAACTGGATTCTCTGATCATACCTATGAAGATTTTTACAAGAAAATACTTCAAATCGGAAACTGTGTTCATTTTTCTGTTACTTGAAATATCTGTTCCATAACTGGCATTTATTCTCTTCTTTTAATATTAATCTAAAACTATAAAAAAGCACATATAGAATCACAGAATTATTAAGGTTGGAAGAGACCTCTATGATATCATCAAGTCCAACCATCATCACCATCCAGCATTGTCTATTAAATCTTTATAAACCTAGTAATCTTGATTTCTGTTTCCCGCTGCAGTGTAAACACTGGACTAAATAACTGTAGCAGTAGTAGTTTTGTTATTATATAAGACTTGTACATATACAGCAGTTTTTATCATCATGTTTTAAAAACTTTTGAGTAAATTAATAGCACTCCAGGGGAAGAGCCAAAAAAAAAAAATCTATCTAATGTACTGTTTCACAAAATGGTAAATCAGTCCATCACCAGTCACGAAACTTTATGTAACAGTATATTAAAATTGTTCTCAAAATGTGAGTCTTCCCATCATTTCATCCTACATTAAGCTTCAGATCTATTTATTGTTGTAGAAATTTAATTGTGTTAATGTAGTGCCTGGCACCTAATGAATAATTTGCAAAAGAAGTGGACTGCCACTTTCTCAGCATATTGTGTTTGCATCTTAATGAACATTTTCTGCTTGGTCATGATCAAAATAGGAATACATTTACATAATGTTAATCAAGCACTTGTTCTTAGCATTTGGAAAAGGGCAAGACTTTAATTTTTAGTGTGTGCATGTATCTAACGCAAATTTAACAAGTAGTTTAAAGTACAAGTTGTTGTCATGATGAAAAATGATATTAACTATCCTTTCTACAAGCTCTATATTAAATGTTCTTTTAAGATGTTTTATACATTGATATTTTATAACTCATTCCTATTGCTTACTCTCTAGACATAAATATTATCTAAACTTTCCCTAATATTTCTCAACCTTTTTAATAAATAAGACAGTCACTTGATGATCCTTTTTAGTTATTCATTGAGTGATAATTCTTTTCTGCTAGTTTGGTACCAGTTTGTCTTTAGAACCAGAGAATAATAAGTGCTTATGAACAGATTTTTGTCTCAGAGCTGCAAGGAAGAAGTCTTGTTTTTCTTTCTATTCTTTCTATTTCCACTGTTAACATGGATATCTAATCTGCTTAAAGTTAAGAGAAACAGAGAAATAGAGAGTTAGAAATAGGTTTTTTAGACTAAGTATTGCCTGTTCTCATTTGTTACATCTTCTGTTCCTGGTATTAGTATTTTGTATAAAAAACCGAAATTAAGTATAAGAAAATAATTTGTGACACTTTAGTTGGGGGAGGAAAAAAAAGGACAACCTGTTTTGACTACGTAATTAAAAATACATAATTTTTTTAACTCCTTTTGGTTTTTGTTGTGGGATTGTTTGGGTTTTTTTGTTTCCTATTCCAAGTGTGTCATCTATTTCATTGTTTTATTAACAGACAACCCAAAACTTAGCATTCATCTTTCTGGAATCCAGGGCAAAATAGCCTCTTGGCCTTTTCTCACAGGAGAGGTGGTCCAACCCTCTGATCATTTTTGTGGCCCTTGTCTGGACCCACCCCAACAGGTTTGTGTCCTTGTGTTGAGGACTCCAGAGCTGGATGCAGTACTCCAGGTGAAGTCTCACCAGAGCAGAGCAGAGAGGCAGAATCACCTCCCTCAATCTACTGGCCACAGTTCTTTTGATGCAGCCCAGGATATGTTTGGTCTTCTGAGGTGTGAATGGACAGTGTCAGCTCATGTCAAGCTTTATGTCCACCAGTACCCCCAGGTCCCTCTCTGCAGGGCTACTCAATCACATCATCTCCCAACCTGTACTGATATATAGGATTGCCCTGGCCCAAGTGCAGGACCTTGCATTTGGCCTTCTGGAACTTCATAAGGTTTGCACAGGCTCACTTCTCAAGCTTGTCCAGGTCCTTCTGAATGGCGTCCTGCCTCTCAGGTGTGTCAGCTGCACTACTTAACTTGGTGTCATCTGCAGACTTGCTGAGAGTGAACTCAATCCTGCTGTCAGTGTCATTGATGAAGATATTAAGCAGTACTGGTCCTGGTATAGACCCCTGAGGGACACCATTTGTCACTCATCTCCATTGGGACCTTGAGCCATTGACCACTACTCTGTACATGAGACCATTCAACCAATTCATTATCCACTGAACAGGCCACCCGTCAAATCCTAGATAAGTGAGGTTTTTCTGTATAAGAATTTTGCATTCTCTCATCTTTTTTTTTAATTATTATTGGAGCAAAATATAGGCATAAAAATGCATATAGGTAACTTGAATTGGGAGATAAATCTCTAAAAACGTAGCATGGAGCAGGAATAATACCCCAAACAACTGAAAAAAACCTAGAGTTCAATTTGTCACAGTGTAGTGCTTATCCAGATCTTCACCCTTGTACAAGGCAGCTTAAGAAAAAGCATTTCCAAATTATTTTTGTCTAGAGTTTGCAGCTTCTTCAGAGTGAAGATGAAATCTTTGCTGGAAGCATCCATGTATTAACAGAGATAAACATCTAATGAAACATTAGAAAATTAAAGTTGAGGTGGCAAATATTGACTATGAGATACTATTTGTGAAGTGCAAAATAGAACAGAACAGTTCTTCTAGCTGCAAAAAGCATAATTTTTATTTCTGTAGTTGTGCTGCCCCTGGGAAGCTATCTTGCAACTGCCATTTTCTTAATCTGGGGACTGCTTCTGCATCAATAGATAAAGTGTGGATTTTCTTAGATAGGAATTATGTTTCTGGTTTCTTTATTCCTGTTGCTTTGTTTTTAATTGTAAGTGGAAATTAGGCACAAGCATCTTGGAAATGAGCTCTATATTTGGGAGTATTTGAGACAGAGGAGTAGGAGCTTCAGTGTGCTCATTAAGAAGCAGAATAGTACTACTGGGGAGATTTGATGCTGGAAGCTGAAGAGCCAGAGGCTTGGGGCTTAAAATTAAGCCAATGAAGGAGGACAAGGTGTGTTTGAGAAGACACTAATAGCTGTGAACAGAGCACAAATAGAGCAGTTGTTGCTGAAAACTCACAATTGTGGACTTTGTTACAAAATACTTGGCATAATTGTGTACTGGTAAACAGTTTTTTATGGTGTTGGGATTATTTTGGGTACGGGTTCTGCGGTTTGGTTTGTTTATTTTAGGAGCTACTATATTTGAATGCTAGACCTTTTTCCCCCCAGAAGTAGTAAATGCTGTGTCTTCCCACTGGCAGAGCTTTGAGAAGAAAGGACTTGGATGATATAATCCTCCCCTTTAGTTTACAAGTCTGCAATCAAAAACCTTTTACTTTGTTCTGCAAACAAAAATACTAAGTGGAATGAAAGATCCTCTGATTCCTCACTATATTGCTAAATACTAGTATACTTTCTCTGAGCAGATCAGTGGCTCTGCATATGTGGTTCTTTTTTCAGTCTCTAATAAATGGGCAAGAAATATCTTGATTATTTTTACAGAAATAGGTACATTCTGTAGAGCAGGAGTTTGTGCTTGGAGGGACTTTTAAGGGGAGCAAAAGTGATGTCCCCAGTGTTTTCAGCCTACTTTACGAGCCTTTTGTATGTGATGTTACATTAACTCTGAGTTGGGAGATACTAAAGCAAAATCCATTAAGACAAGACCTAATGTTTTCTCAACTGCCTTGCGTATAAAAAGATAGATGAAGACTATAACTTTTCTGTATAGAGAAAGCCAAATGTCCATTCCCCATCAAATTCCCGAGGCTTTGTACACAAGCATTTCTGTTCTTTGATAAAGCAACCATAGAAAAAAGGCTGAGGCAGTTGATTGCATAAGCCTGATGGCTGGAAGATGGGATCCTCAGGCCTCTTGCTGCTCCTGGCCTAGGACTGTTCTCATTCAAGTCTATTAAAAGCTACCTTAAAAACTTTAAAAGCTTCTGAAACTGCTTAGGCTTTTGTATGGAACTAACATATTTATCTCCAGTGCACCTCGTTAGACCTCAAGAGAGTCTGGTGTTCTTTCTTTGTCCTGTATAGGGATATCTTTTTCTGCTCTCTCAGATGGTTTCCCATGTTTTTTAGTGGTTTTCTGGCTGTTTTTTGTTTAACTTGACTTGCTAGAGCTACAATTGTCTTTTAATGGTGGTTTTCAGTAAAGCCAGACTACTCCTCTCTGATTTGAGTTAAAAGGAGCGTTGTTGCTTTGCTGCATAATGTAAAAGAAAAGGAGAACATTGTTAATTATAAATGACTAGCCTTACTAACTGTGTCCAGACATACATTGCAGAATTCAATGCCTTTCCCAAGGGTGTGAGATATCTGTGAGCTGCCAGGTTTACTTTCTGCATAGACTCTGTTGCCAGTTCTTACCAAAGTAACCTAGACTTTTTGAACCTCAATGAAACTGTGTGTGTCTCTATGTAGAATAAGAAGTTCTGGATACAAAGTTTGATCTTTAGTGGAGTGAGGAATAATACAGCATATTCCAATTGATAGCCAACTTGCACGTTGCTTTTTCTTTCCAATTCCTTTCTTTCTTCCCCATGTTTAATGTACCTTGATGTCCTGAATTCACCGCATTGACTAGAGAATTAAGGCTTCTCTTGGATGTGCTTGAAGTCCTAAGTGTTGTTAGCATGAAGTGATTAATAGTAAGGCCCACTTTTGGAGGCCATGAAGGTTGAAGGTTGGTTTGTCTTTAGGACTACCAAAACAGAAGGATGTCTTTATGTTCCTTTGCTTGTATAGCTTTTGTGCAAGAAGAGAAGTGAGATAAACGAAGCTGAATGTATGGAGAAAATAATCTTAAAAGCTTTCATTAGTGAGTCTAGGAAGAAAACAGCAAATTCAGTCTATGTACAGACTAAAGGTTTATAGTACTATTGACTTAATATACTAAAGTAAACATTCATGTAGTACTTAATGAGTTCTGAAGTCTTAAATGAAATAATATTTTGAGTTTTGCTAGTTCTCAGGTAGTTTTATCAATTTATCAGTTGTGAAATACAACTCTGATTTATATCAAACAATAAACTGAACACAATCTATTTGATAAGGTATGCAAAGTATTTCAAGGAGTGCCTCTCACCATTCACATCTGTATCTTATCTCTCTTGCCCCCACATTCCTCTTGGGTGGCGTGTTCAGCAACTATTATTCTGACATTGGATTTTTACTATAAGCATTCTATAATGATCTCTGTAGTGTGCTTTCATAGCATTATTTTTTTTAAGCCCTGGCAATGAAGCAAAAAGTTCTGAATAAGTGTAATACAAGACAAGACTTCATTTCAAAATAGTTGTATTGATTGCAACAGTTGATAACACTTTGTCCTTAAACTAAGGGGGCAGTTTATTTTTGTACTAAGTTAAAGTTACACACCTTGATCTTTGCAAGAGTAACTTTCATATCTGACTGAAGTTGAACAATGGATTTGCTATTCTAGCCCAGGCAGTCCATTACAGCTTATAATGGGAAAGTTTAATACATTTCTGGACCATGAGCCTATAATCAGCTCTTCTGAGAAACCTGTAAAGCTCTGTAGAGCTTCACTGATTTCCACTGATGTTCAGCCAAAAGTGAGAATTCAAACCTGAGAAGTCTTAATTTTTAACTATAAATGAAATGCATTTTTATGTGTATTCTTTGTTGAGTAGTTTGTTGGGTTTGATCCTGTATTGTGTGCTTCAGGTTGAAAATGTAGTCTTATTTATGCCTATCTTATGTGCCAGGGACCTGAAAAATATGGATTAAAAATAGGCTGCTGTGTTATAGGATTTACATGGGTTCCTCTGATTTTTTTCATGATTTAATGTTGGCTAATGGAAGACGTTGAGCATCTTTTTATATAAGTTTTTGACAGGAAATCTGTAGCTAAATATCATTTTATGATTTCCATCTGTTCATGTATAATAGTGTTTTATAATGCAGTCCAGATTGCTGCCCAATAGAAATGTCCTCTAGCAGGAGATAGGCTTTCAAATGATTGTTGTTTTTAATGAGTGCATCAGTTAATCTTGAAGAAAAGTAACTCATTTTAAAGACAGTTTCATTGATACAAAAATTTCCACTAATTAACTAAGATAGTTCCTCATTTTTCTAGTGCCAGTATTATTTAAAATAAAGGTTTGAATACTTGTACTACTACAGTAAAATAAGAAAATAAAATGCACCCTTAGATTCAGAAAGAAAGAAGTTGGCAGCAGAAGCAGAAAACTGTTGCTGAAGTGTTTTTTACGTGACTTTTTGTCATCTCTGCAATGTGTTTCTCCACTAGTAATGACTAGATAAAAGGACATTTAATCACAGATATAACTTTAATTTTAACAACACAGGTGATTTCCTTAAGAATTAAGAGTAATTCACAAAACAGTAGCTCTTGAAAGATACATGTCATATGTTTTAAAATGAAAGTTTCCAACCTTCACAGCTGGGAAGAAAGGCTTGGTGGTGGGAACCAGGTGTTTCTGTGTGGTGGGAGAACAAAAAGGCAAATAAAAAGCCTTACCTATGTTATTAATGCTCTTCATTACATGTCAGTCTTGTTTTTTGTACAGCTGACTGTAAATGATTGAATGCAGGTTTGACTAGATGACCTTTAAAGGCCCCTTCCAACCCAAACTAGTCTGTGTTTAGAATAATTTAGAATGCTGTTGCTTTTCTGTATAAACTTTGCAGTCAGTTTGCCTTTAAATATCTTTACTGCCTGGGAGTTTCCCTCTTTAGTATTTATTGATAATTTGAATGATGAAATTAACATGAAAATTGTTTTAATATTCATCAACTTAGAACTAACCTAGGGACAACCTTGTTGTGTGTTAAATGAGCCAGGATGCTGTCTTTAACTTCCAGATTGAGGTGAAAGTCTCTCTGAACTAGTGCAGATTAGCCTCATAATAACCTAAATAATTATTTTAAAGAGCACTCGCTTCCTAAAAAGAAATGTGTTTTGTGTCCATGTTGGATTTCTTTACACCAAGACAGTGTGTTGCAGACCGTTTAATGGCATGATGTAAATTTTTGTGGGGTTTGCAGTTCAGTTATCATTTCAAAAACGTTGTCTATAGATAAGCTAATTTCCTAGGGTTTGTTTCCTGTGGCTGTATGCTTTACACAGGGTAACCATTTGCAGAGGAGGTGGCAGTAATCCATCTGAAGTTCAGGAGTTGGAAGTATTCATGGATGTAGCCATGAGGGAGTATGGATCTATCATTTTGTAAAATGAAAACCATTGGATTCAATTGCTTTTTTGATGAATATACTGAATGAGTTAGTATCTGGGCTGAAAGCAGGGCTTGTTCTCAACTGCTTATATCCACAACAGATGTGCAGAGACAGCTAGTCTGACTCCCACAGCTCTTTTGGGCTAGACAGCGCCATTAAAGTTCTGTCAATTACCCCATTGCCAGTCACATCACAGCGGCTTGTGACAGCCTTCCTCTGATGTCAGGAGAGATGTCTGTTGTGTTCTGATGCAAAGTCATATTTTTCTCTTTGGAGAAAAGCAGTGTGAAACTCCTTTGCTTCAAAGATACTGAAAGCCATGATTTAAAAACAAAAACAAAAACCCATAACACTTAAAATAACTTTTTTTTCCTCCCTCAGAGCAGTTGGAAGACACAAAAGCTGTGGCAGCTCAGCTTTTTTGTTTAACAGGAACGTGCTGTTTGGAAATATGTTATATTTCGAAATACACCTTACTATATATGTTCATAAATACAGTTTTTAGAAGAAATTGTGCCTCAGCTGAAGAGCAGGCTAAAAATGGTTTATGGGGCATATAAAAATGACTGAAGTTACAGGCTGGGGTTTTTGGTTGTTTGGTTGGTTTTGTTTTTGGTTGTTTGGTTGGATTTTTTTAAGTGGCACATGTAAAGTCTAGTGAAATTTCTGCTACCTGTTGAGTTTGTACGTTTGTAACATTGACTACAGACGAAGGCCTTTTCTATAGTCCCTGGAAGAAAAGGCTACTGTTTTAATGCAGTTGTGATTGGCATAATTTGTCCACATTTGGGAACATAGAGGGGAGGACACTTGGGCAGAATAACGTCTTTTAAATTTAACATAATTTTGCTGAAAAAATAAGTGTATGTATATGTATACTTATTTGTAAGTACCAACTTACTGAACCACTTGCGTGGGAGCTTTCATTCCTTTTCCCCTACATAGCTGCTTGATTCCTTTGTATTGTCATTTTATAAGGGACAATGTTGTTGGTTTCTTTAAGAAAAATCCAGTGAAAAGGGCATGAGGAGATGAAGATAACCTTAAAACTTGACATCAATTGTTGATGGTGTGGATCTGGAGCGGTGACTGAGGAGATGAAGGGTGGGAGTATGCATATTCTCACTATTATTTACTTATCCTGCAGTTACCCTTGAATCACATGGTAGTATAAAGGACTACCTCTTGGCTTTTCCACCCTCATTTTGGCCCAAACTGGTCTGAAGTGTTCCTACAATGATATTATGACTTCAAGACTGTTGCTACGTAGATAGTTCTCTCTTTAGGCAGTGCAACTAAATTTAATGAGGATCATGAGTCAAAGTTTTATTTTATTTTATTATTTTTAAAATTTTTTTTTTGTTCCTTATGTAACAATGTTGCCAGAGAGTCTGTGTCATGGCAGAGAAGTCCTTTTCATGTTTTCCTCTTCTCACTCAGTCTGAAGAAAAACTTTAGTGTGTGACATGTTTCTGAAAGGTAATATGTCATCTCCTTGGAAACAGAATTCACCAGTTACATTTTTTGCTTTGAAGTATCCCAGATAAATAAGCTATTTCTTACAAAATAATGTATTGATTGGTATATATTCCCACAGAAGTTTTATAATAGTCCCACCCTCCCAAGAGTAATGGCTTGGATAAAAATATCTTTTTGACTTAACGCTCCAAAGAAGTAACTTCCACTTCATAAAGCAAAAAGGAAGTCTTACATGTTTTTCCATACATACTTTATTTGAATTATCAACAGATATTAATACATATATGGCCCTACATGGTTACAGCTTGTTAACATAAAAATGAACTTTTCAACCTTATTGTTCATATACACAAAAATAGTAATTGGAACTAGTAGAGTTTGAGGATGGTGATTTAATGGAACAGCAAGGCAAATTTAAATTATATATGTGGAAACCATCTGTGGTCACTGGAGACGTAAACCAAAAGCAACTCAGGAAATTTGGGGTTCTTGTACAGAGATGTGAAGAACAGGGAGTAAAAGCTTGTTTTAGATTACTTCAGTAGCTTTAACACTGGCACAGAAATGAAGTATTGTAGCTGTACAGCTTCTCTGGGGAAAGCTGAGCTAAGACCAAGACCCGCAGATCTGGTGAGAGCACATACTTCTCAATGTCACACACTTCTTCAGGAGCACAGGCCATGAAGTTTCAAGAAATATTTGCTTCAAAACATAGTTTTAGCACTGCTACTCATATCTTTAAATATGTAATATATTTGTTAAAATAGCTTAAGTGGCTCAGTATTGACAGTTCAAAACACTTTCTCTCTGAAAGACAGCAAAAGGATTATTCCCTTACAGAGCTCTACAGGTTTCAGCCATAATAGAAATGGGTTAATGCTAGATTTTAGGCTATTGACTATTGTTGGAAGCAGATTACTTTGCTTGTATAAAATAAAATCTGACAATTTGAAGTCTTAATGTCTGCAAAAGATAATCTGACCAAATATGTGAGTGTTCCTTGTGGTTCGTTTAGATTGTTTTTTATCAAGAGCAGTCTGCTCTTTTCATACTGTGCAATTCTACATCAACTGCCAACAAAATTATGTATAAGATTAAATTAAATTTCTCATTGTTCCAGGGGTATTCATAAAAGGCCTCGAGTATTGTAATGAATTGAAATACTAGAAAGAATCTTGATTCCTTTTTTTATCTGGTCTTACAAGGGGGATATTTAGGACTTCTTTTTTACTTTTATTTCAGTGACATTGCATTATGCTGCATATTGTTCTGCAGTTCTGACTTGTTGTAAGTTCAGTGGTTATGTATCTTCTGATAATAATTGTTTTGTATTTTAGTCAGGAAGCATTGTTAGAAGTTGAATACAAATCTATCGTATCTCTTACTGCTGTGGGACCAAAGGTCTGTGCGGGAGGCTGGAGTTGTGTTTACTTTTTTGCAACAGCTACTTAAGATGCAGTGAGGGAATTGCTTGCCCTTTTGTTCTGGTCAAATTTTCATCAAATAGTCCTCCCTGTTCAAAAAAGGGCTGATTTGGGGAAGAACAAAATATATCTCGTGCATGTAGGAGAATAATTATTTTTAATTAAAAGCTTGATCCAACCTAAATCAGGATTAACATCCAGAGGCTCTCAGTGAGCAGCTGGCTCTCCTACCGGTGGAAGCTTTTTGCACAAAACCACCTTACTTGCACGCCTCACCAATCCTGGACTGTTTCTGTTTTCGCCAAGGACAAGGAGCTCCATATCACACTGATGCAAAGCTAGATAAAGCTCTGGCTTAAATAATTCTGATTTTGTTAATCAAATTATCTGCTGCAAGGAGTTTTTCTAGTAATGTTGTTGGTATGCAAGTATATTTGAACTGTTTCTTAACATGGAGAAGTGAAAATTTTCCATTAACTGGCTAGTTGTGTCACAAGTGTTCTCTGATGTATGATTTCAGCTAATCCCAGGGATTTCATCTAGGCTTCTTTCATGAAAGCTCAGGGGAACTTCCAGGATAGGACCAGGGAGGGTACGTGCTGGGAGAACTTGTAACATTTCCTTTGCAATATTCCCTCTATTGATTCCTTTAGTCCATTGGACCATTGCTCCTTTCAGTCCTCTGACAGCCAGTAGGGAAAGAATACTCTTAAAGCAGCTGATTATTTTGATTCAGAAAGGAATCAGGTTGATGCTGCATGCATTTGTATTCCTAGTTTTGCCTGAGTATAGCTTGGACCTCCAGGTGTAAAGAGGTGTAGGACATAGCAAGAAGAGTTTTACAGAGATAGTTTAAAAAGTGTTTAAAAATTTAGTGTTCGTTATAATCCTAGCATTTAATTAGAAAAAAGTTTTTCTTGTACTTTCATTTACTTAAAATGGCTTTGAGGTTCCTGAAATGTAATTTTTGAAAGGCCTGTATGTTGTTAGAACTTATCTTTAGTCATGCCTGTGTTTTTCATCCTCGTCTCAAATGAGGTCTTCAGGCTGCAAGCCTAAGACTGGAATAAAAGATACAGCATTAATTTTTTTCATGTATGTTAACATTTCAGCTACATGTGGTAGCAAATTTCTCAATTAAGAACTTGCAGTTTGGGGGGAAAAATAAGACATCCTCTTGATTTGTATAGAAAGCAAATATGTTATAGAATTAAACTGACTTTCTTAAAATTAAGCTTAAAGCAAGATTAATGGTTTTGACAAAGAAAATAAATATAATCAAAAGCTTATCTTGTCAGTATTTTGAAAATGTAGTTAAAATTAATTCTGTTATGAATTAACATTGGGTCTCTTTGAGCAGACAGACTTTGTCTTTTTTTTTCCCCAAAGGACTTTACACAAACTCCTGTCACTACATTAAGGTTAGAAATCATGCTATAAATGCTTACTCAGTACGTAACCAGTGTTAACTAAGCAAATAATGCTGTCTCTGTTGGTACTGCGTAGAGTTGTCATAAGTTTATTCTAGTACTCTAACTTCTTAAGAGTCCCAGTAAAATATTTAGATTTTCTACTTTAACAATGCTGGTTCTTCTGATCAGAAGGCAATGCTGTTTGCAATTTTCCCTTTTTTTGTCTGCTAGACCAGCTGGCAATAGTTTATTTTCCAGGTTAGGTTAATTTAGCCAAGAAGTGTGAAGACAAGCAGAGGTACAAATGTAGTGTGTTGGAAATAACAGTGTATCTTACCATTAATTTCTCTAAATGTGATAGTGACTTCCTGTAATAAAGCATTGTCCATACATACAGGTCTTTCAGTGACTTTAACGAGACAATTCAGTGATCCTTTTTGCTTTTATGCTAGCCAGTACCATTTTAGAAGAAAGATAAAATTGTGTGTCTGGGGAAAGCTCGTATAAACTAACTAAGAAGTCTCCAAGGCTGCCTTACTAAATGGAGTCAGATGATCTGTATTGATCTTGCTTTCTTTCGTTCATTATTTGAATTGGATTTTGCTTTAAGGAGTGACATGTGCATTTGTATAGTGGAACACTTGTCACAACTGTATCCATGTATAAAACAGTTTCATTAAGTTTTCTCCCTAACACTGAAGGTCTGCATTACATTATTAGGCACTCTTAAGTAAGAGCAAGTCCTGCTGTTACATACTCAGGTGCCATTTACTTTTTAGAGAATAAATTCCTCATTTGCAAGTATTTTTCATTGCTGTTATCATAGTCATGGTGCTTCATAACTGTGTACTGACAGTTTTGGGGTTCAGAAATGCAACAAACCTTTTCCTTGTGTGATTACATCCTTCTCTTCACAGCTATCTGTTAGAATTCAGATTTCCTTATCCTCAAGAAACCTGAAATTCCAAGTGACCGGGAGGAAAAAATGATGAATAGTGTCTTGCATTTGCTCTCATGATAATTCATTGACTTGGATCTAATGCTTGTATCAAGCAAAACCGTTCAGTCTGAAGCTGGAGAGTTAATTTTCAAACAGCTGCTGCATTAGATTGTAGTTAAGGATCTCGGTGCCTAACTGGAAGTGCCTCCTTACTGATCTGTTTTGGTTTTTTGGAGGGGCACATATTTTTGCTTTTAACTAGTTCCAAAGTGCATTTGTTGGGGTTTAAAGTTTGGAGTTTCAAAACAATTATCTTTTGTCTGGACTTTTCTTTTTCCTTCTGTTCTGAAGATGCATTAATGCATTAACTTCTATTAAAGAAAATGTTTTGGCAATACTAGAGACTTAAGTTTTCACTAAACTATTGGGTTTTATTAAAGAAGATCTTTTATACCTCTTTCTTTCCATGCCTAACTGGGGAAAAAAAAAAATGGAATGAAATTTCTAAAATTAGCCATTAGAATCTCTTGACACTAAGGCAACTGAATTTTTAGAAGGGGAAGGAAGAGATGGGGGGGATTGACCTGAATGAAAAAAAAAAACCAAACCCTTAAAATAACTTTGGTTATTATTTTAAGTTTTGTGCTCTGTTGCTGTTCTTGCACATGCTTTGCCTATGAGCTTCACTTGCTGTAGGTCAGAATTGGGCTCAGAGCACATGTGTGCTGAGGCTGTCCTGGAATTTGTGGAATTTTTAAAGACAAACATTAAATTAAAGGTTTTAGTAGGTATTTCATAGGCTGGTTAAAGATGACTAGATTTGTAAACAAGACCAACAGTCTCTTTTGTCTGAAACACAAATAGCTAAAATATCTTAAGGGTTAAGACATTTTTAATTAGGTAAGTTATTCTGAGCTGCATAGATAAATATCTAAGAAAAGAAGAAAGCAAAATGTCCAAGTTACTCTTTTTAACTAGAACAAATTGTGGCTATCGCATATGACATTAGCAGTGATTTCCACAAGTATGGTTCCCCAAATGATATTATTGTTCACCAAAATTTCTGAATATGTGAAGTGATTGGCAGTAGTGTGTGTGTATGTGTGTGGTCAGAACACAATAGGACCATATAGCCTCTTTACCCCCCCACCCTTTACCTTACCCTGATGAGGCCTCATCTGGAATATTGTGTCTAGTTCTGGGCCCCTCAGTTTAAGAAGGATAGGGAACTGCTTGAAAGAGTCCAACACAGAGCCACCAAGATGATTAAGGGGCTGGAACATCTTCCTTATGAGGAAAGGCTATGGGAGCTGAGTCTCTTTAGCTTGGAGCTTGGAGAAAGTGAGACTAAGGGGTGACTTCATTTATGCTTATAAATATGTGAAGGGTGAGTGTCAGGAGGATGGGGTCAGGCTCTTCTTAGTGAAGCCCAGTGACAGGACAAGGGGCAATGGCTGCAAGTTGAAGCATAGGATGTTCTGTGTAAATACAAGAAATTTTTTTTTCCCCGTTCAGGTGCCAGAGCACTGGAACAGACTGCCCAGAGAGGTTGTGGAGTCTCCTTCTCTGGAGATATTCAAAGCATGACTGGATGTGTTCCTGTGTGACTACTTAGGGAATCCTGCTGTGGCAGGGGGATTGGACTAGATGATCTTTCAAGGTCCCTTCCAACCCCTAACATTCTGTGATTCTGTGGACTGGATTTAAGTGCACCATAGTTACCAAGGCAGGAAGGTAGGAGGGTTTGCACTTTACTGACACTCCTCCTCCTGCCTGGAATAGTCTTTGAGAGTAGTAAATATTAATGAATTAATTAATCAGGCTTCATGGAATACTTTTTAGAGAAGAAGAAGGTGCCCAAAATACATATTGGTCTCATAAGTCGTGTAGTTGCTAAAGAACCAATATAGAGGTTCTGCAGTTAGTAAGATTTAAAACTAGATCAGAGTAGAGCTGTTATTCTTAAAGGTCTTTGAAAGAGTTGGTTCGTAAATAGTATGTTAATACTGGTACCTTGACAAATTTAACTTTTAGGCATCTTTTGTTAATTTAATCTATGTTTTTCCTTCAGGTTTGTTTGGGTATAGTGACATAAGTCCACCATGGCCATAAATTGTCACAGCACCACTGATTTCTCTCCTCTTTACCATTCCCAAAGTATTGATATCCACATACAGCAGCACTGCTCTGGTTTATAGGTAGTACGCTGCTATACAGCTCCCAGAGGAGGCTGTATTTCAGTGAAGGATGAAGGCTGTGTCTATATAGTGTGTGAATATGCTTTGAAAAGGAATCAGGACATTAACTTTTCTACATAATTATGGTTTATTTTTAAGCTGCTGTTCAGTTTTCATTCATCAGAGGAGAATAGAGTCAGTAATGAGTAGGTTTTTGGTCCTGCTCACGTTCAGTATTTAGACCAATCACGTGTTCAGTGCAGCTTTTGGGCAGCAAAACAGCTTTAGGGCTGCTGGGCAACTCAGACTACCAGCTGCTTGACTAATTGACCTGGGAGCACAGTGGAAAGAAAGCTGAGACACCAAGTCAGTTGACTTCCGTATTGCTTCCAACTGGAAGAAACTTGCTTATTAGTTTGAAGTAGCATCCAATGTCATAGATACGCAGCAATTGTTTGGATGGTGTCATCCATACTAGCTGTCCAGTTCCTTCACATCAAGACAGTGTGAGTGAAGTTTGAATCAATGTCTTTTTTTCTCTTGGGAAACACTTGAAATCCACTGAGCTAAAATTTATTTTAAGGCTGAGCCTTTCCTCAACTAAGTGGGAGGTTTTACAAGGAAGCATGGCAGGCACAGAAGACACATTGAAGAGAGAGCATAAATAATACCTACAGATATATATGGAAAGAAAATAGACATAGAATACAAAGAGCATAGTTTAGGGAAGCAGAACGGTATGGTCTGAATTATTCTCCAGATACTCAGTTAACTTGACTTTGACAGCCAGGAAGGCTCAAAATGTATCCTTCATCAAGAGTGCTATGGGAAAGAAGAGTTTCTGGTTTTGATAGACTTTCTTGTTAACAAATCCGAAGATGTTATTGTGCTTTTGTGAAAAATGTGAGGAAATCAGGATGTTTGGTTTTGTTAACCTTTAAGTTATTAGCATCCCTGACACTATTATCTTTTGTTCAGGAAGATAGTATTTTGTATGCAGTTAACACTTGGATTTGAAATAAATGCTAATAAACTTGTTTTACCCAAGTCATTCATCTTTTCAAATGTGCAAGGACTGTAGACAAATAAATGCTTATGATCACAGTGATTTGTTTCTATAATTATTTAAATATTGTTCAGTTGGGTTTCCAAATATTTTTATGGATACATATGGGTCTGGTGCATTTTCACAGGTGAATTTTTTAGAAGAAAACCTAACAAAACAGGGCTTAGCAAGCAAACTTGGTCTGTCCATTTCCAAGTATTACTTTTCCTGTTAATAACTTGAAAGGGCAGGAGGGTTGGAGCTAAATGATCTTTAAGGTCCCTTCCAACCCAGGCCATTCTATGAATTCTATCAATTTTTCCAAAGTGTATACTAATTATGTTATTTATTGCAGTATACCTAAACAGGGAATAATAAAGTATGAGACAGAATATTTTATGCCTTAAAGTGATTCTGTATTATATTACTATGAAAATCTGTTGGGTATTCAAAGTACCACTTGCTTAAATATTGTTTATCTTTTTTAATGATGTAGTTAATTAGTGTCAAACTTACTGTGGGCACTCAACCCAGTTTAGACAGTTGGCTCTTACTAATTTTGCCTTGTTGTTTTTCTTACAAAATCAAGTTTAAATAGAATGCAATGAAAGCAAGGAGACTGTAGGACATTCTGTCCACAGGATCTCTTATAGGAAAGAACTTAAGCTGTTGGGTTTTTTAATTGACTTTAGTGAAAACAGTCACATGTTACATAGACAATTATTCTCATAATCAAAGTTAAATTTGTAGAGCTGTCATCTTAAGGAGATTTTTTGTGAACAAAATTACTTAATAATCTTCTACATGTAAAAAGTCATTAAAGCATACACTGCATTTTCTACTGTATTTCCAAAAACATATAAGCAATTGTTCATTTTTCAACCACTGCAGGATTTCCAAGATTAATTATAGAAGAGCAATTGAGGTAGTGAATCAAATGGTCATCAACTCTTCCAATTTTATAACTGCAGATTAACTAGTTATCCCAAAGACAATTCTCAATGACATGTTACCATTACTGGACTTTTTCTCCTCCTTCCCCCCAAATAAATATCTAAATAAATAAATTTATATGCATCAAGTCCTGTGCCATTTTAAGAGTTAAACAGGCTTCTCAGAAAGTAACAGAAAAGCTTCCTGACCTCATAGGAAAAACTACAAACTATTCATGACGGGGAAAAATGTGCACTTCTACACAACTTGCAATTTTCCTTGTTTTATTAATAGACTACACTGAAATAGGCTGTTAGGATGGGTGACTAGGTTAGAGAGTTTAGCTCACTAGCTTTAGTTTTTCTTGCACTTCAGCATTTTATATCCTGCAATTCATTTCAACTTTTTGTTTTTTAACTATTGCAGTTACTTCAAAATTATTTCAGTTCTGCATCATAAAGATTAGTTTTAATTTTAATTTGAAATTTAAAGCCTCCTTGTTCTTTGATAATAGAATGTCTGCGTACTTCACACTTGTGAAGGTTCTCCTTGCCTGGGTTCTTGCTTTCCCCTCTCACCACAAGAAGTTAAAGATGACTGTATGCAATAGCCTTTCTGTAAATTGCATCTAATCATACATCTTTTATATCTTGTGCATAGCCCTTAAAGTGCACTTATCACACTAATTTTTGAATAATCATGGTTTCAAATACCTCATCAGAGGAACACTTCTCATCAGTCCTTTTCCAAATCGTGTCTGTTTCTCACAAATGTTTACTTCTTAAGTGTGAAAGGAGAAGCTTCCCTCCACACCAGCCAGCCTCATCAGCCCTGGAGTTCTGTGCAGTCATGCTTCAAATCTAGCCGAGATCTACTACTCTGCTGTAGAAGAGACAAATTAAATTTGTTGCGTTTCAACTTCCCTAGGTGGTATTTGGTATCCACGTGGCCTTGGGCAGCCATGTGGTTAACTGTGTCCCCTACCAAATGCTTCACCTAATCTGTTACTGGCAGGAAGAGGAGAGTTGCCAAGTCCCTTTTTGTTGTAGCGATCTTTAGATAGATGAAACCAGAGCCTGTTGCTTCATCTCTTTCCGAAGTAGGAGGTTTGACAGCAGTGATGGGAGAGGTTGCAAATGAGAAAGGAAAGAGCGAAAACTGTGACTGATATAGTGGGGAGCAGCAGATGTCATGTGGAAAATTGAGATATACTCAATAAGCATTTTCTACAAACATTTTCATACTGATGTAACTTAGTTATGGGGTGTGACATACGAGCATATGAGAGTGAGTTTAAGCTTTGAAGCATTTCAAACAGATGGAAGTTTGTGGTTGAGGACAATTTATGTGGAATTACAGGCTAGTGGTGTTCACAGCTTAATGATTCTGCTTTAGAAGTGATTTTATGTTATAATTAAAGAGATGTGGTGAAAGATAATAGAAGGAGCTGGGTTACAGGAGGCAGGGGAAGTAAAAGCCAAGAGCTGCTGCTGTTAAAAGCATGTTATCCAAAAAGAGCTATGCCGTCTGTAAGAACATAACACGGAGATTTACAGGTTACTCTTGTGGTATCAACTTCAGCTTGCACTGTTGGTCAACGCAGATTTCTTTGAATACCTTATGAAAGGCAATATCGCCATAATCAGAAAAGTTGCTTTGACATTTCTATTACAAATCATATTGAAGTATATATCTATCCAGAACAGAACAAAGTTGTGTCTGGATCAGCACAGAGTATTTGATATTCAGCAACAGCTGATTTGAGAAAAAAAAAAAAAAAAGAAGAAGAAAAAGAAGCTGTAACACTGTGGGGTTTATTTTCCAAATAGGCTTTTAACACTTGAAGCAGAGTTCGATTGCCAGAATATTGGCCTTTGTATAAAGGAGGAATGGTTTATTTGCAGTGTACTCACCTTGCCAAAATGTCTAGTACTTTGCTTGCTTTTCCACATTTATTTCTTTTAGATAAATTTGCTTTATTTCAGTACACAGAGAACACCCTTCACCTTAAGGTTAAATGTTTTCTAAGCACCTCTTGCTTCTGTTCTTTCAAACTTGAAATTAATGTATCTAACTTGAGTTTTTGCAAAACTTTTTATTGTAATACTTTACACTTGCGGCTTGTAGCAATTGAAGTAACAAAACAGTGGCTTAATCTGAAGTCCAGTGCCTCTAGACAGTTAAGTAACTGGTGTTAGTACTTCTGTTGTTTTCAGAAAGTTCATATTCTCCACATAAAATTATTCCTTCTATTACAATTTTTAAATAGATGTTTTATAGAAAATGTTTGAGATATTTTGGGAATGTCACCATTTTGATAGTGCATGATAGACATTTTTCTTTAGAGACAGTGACTTTCAGTAAAATTAGTGTGAGTTATAGAATAAGGTATGTGTACCCCAGGCATTGTTTTCTAGTCTTAGTGTTCTATGTCAGACTAACTTACATTTTATCATTCATACATTTCATAGATTGTTTTGCTTCAGATGTGTCAGAAATATGATACCAAGTGTTTCATTTATTGCTTAGGAGTTACTGCTTTTCACCAGGTTATTTGCATTCTGTGGTTTGAACAAAATATGTGATATTTACATTACATTTTATATTTGCTGTCCTTAACAGAAAGGGCTATTGCAAGACATGAAGTCAGAGAAATAGAACAACGTCATACAGTAGATGGCCCCCGACAAGATGTGGCACTGGGTGAAGAAGATGACATAGTGATTATTTACAACAGAGTACCTAAGACTGCCAGTACATCCTTCACAAATATTGCCTATGACCTTTGTGCAAAAAACAAATATCATGTTCTACATATCAATACAACCAAAAATAATCCTGTTATGTCTCTGCAAGATCAGGTAAGCTGCTGCATTTGAGATGTCTTTATTAAACAGAGGGAAAGTACAGAAAACATTTTTGCTATTGCAGACTTAGATGATATCTATTGGAATTGGTTTTTATGTCACATTTTCCAATATAAAAATTAATTCTAGTGTGTTTATATTTTCTTTGTAGAGTGTTGATATTATTTACTAATATTAGTATTATTTACTAATATTAGATACTATTTACTAGGTTTAGGATTTTGCTGGGCCACTGGAGGTAGTATCTGTGTATCGGTTCAAAAACAAAGCTAAAAAGAGATACAGCTAGAGCAGAAATGGCCTTTTTTGTTATCACTGTAAAAATGTATTGCATTGTCAACTTTCTGTCTTTTGGCTGTGTAACAGTATTTGCCTGTCACTTCTATCTGCAGTGAATGCAATCTTACATGATTTCCTCTGTGAGTAGTACAGGCACTGCCGTGCTGTCAGGGCTATGCCAAAGATAGAAGTCTTTGGTACTAGATCTGGTCAGGTGTTACAGATGGTAAAAAACAGGTAGAAAGAAGTTGTTGTAAATAGCTTGCATTCTAAAGGATGGGTTACTTTGCCTCTGTTTAAACCTTTCACTAAAATCAGTGTAGTCACAGGCAAAGAATGTTCATGGCTACCGTTGCATCAGATGATGAGTATTAAAGAAAGATGATGAAAGATCAATGCTCTGTTTTTCTTCAAATGTGGTGTGGTGAGGGAATAGATTTTCCTGTTTTTTAAATAATATATCTTTGCTAATCCTGAGTGCACTTGAAGGGAACCCAGGTCAGAGGTCTGAAACATCACTATGTCATCATCCTTGTCTGTAAAGTAAATGTTTCCAAATTCTTGGATGTGTACTACTGTTTGTATGCTCATATCTTAAGTTGATACGCAGCAAAGGCAGGAGCTGTTCTGCATTGCAGCATGTCAGCACTGAGGCTTCCCACTCCTAAGTGCATGCCTGCAAGCAGGAGCAGCTTAGCATAGCTGTTGATGTGGGGTGAGGGGAAGCAGATTCATAGAATCATAGAATGGCCTGGATCGGAAGGGACCTTAAAGATTATCTAGCTCCAGCCCCCCTGCCATGGACAGGAATGCCACCCACTTGACCAGGTTGCCAAGGACCACATCCAACCTGGCCTTGAACACAGCCAGGCATAGGGCAGCCACAACCTCTCTGGGCAACCTGTTCCAGTGTCTCTCTACCCTCTGGGTAAAGAATTTCTTCCTAAGATCCAGTCTAAATCTTCCCTCCTTTAGTTTGTAAAGCCGCTCACCCTAGTTCTATTGCTTTCTACTCGGGTAAAGAGTCTCTCTCCCCTCCTTCTATAGGCTTCCTTTAGGTGTTGGAAGGCAGCTATAAGGTCCCCCTGAAGCCTTCTCTTCTTCAGGCTGAACAATCCCAACTCTCTCAGCCTCAGATGGTAACAGGCCCTCCACTTTCATTTCCATATGTGGGAGAAAGATTGTGGTAACAATTTCAGTGCAGGGGACAAGAGTGTGCTTGGAGTGGGACTAGGAACCTGGTTTGTGATAGTGGAATTGTGTTTCTAATGGGATTTTGTTGTTGTGAAATATTTTCCTAGATGTGATACTGTTGTATATGGTTGCTGAGGTTACCAGGAGTAAATCTGGTAGCTAGTGCTATAGTCCTGTTTACTCTATAGAACAACTACTAAAGACCTGTGCACTAACAGCAGAGTGATTTTTTTTTTTATTTTTTTTTTGTCAAAAGATTTAACAAGCTTACGTCTGTTAATTAAAAATCATGCTCGAGTGAGCCATAGTTAGTGCTGCACTTCCAACTACAAATTCTGTTTCTGCCAAGGTGTCTATTTAAATTGTACTGGTCTGTCCTAAAGGATAGGAGCGCTAGTCACTGATGGTATAAATGGTGTAAAGTAACTTTGCCCTAAATGTCTACTTTACTTGAATTTCATTCAAATCAGATTTTTTATTTACTGACTGTTTTGTCTAAGAAAAAGTCTC
This sequence comes from Galbula dea, assembly GCA_013399015.1. NCBI lineage: Eukaryota > Metazoa > Chordata > Aves > Piciformes > Galbulidae > Galbula > Galbula dea. The sequence goes on along the minus strand of VWZX01001164.1, from coordinate 1,040,246 downwards.
TTTTTCTTCTTCCCTCTAGTAGTTACCTATTGAAAAATGAAAATCCATCAATGCTGGGCAGGTATATAAATACTGGCAGTCCTCCCTTCATTTAGAGTCATAGAACCTCCTGAGTTGGAAGGGACCCATAAGGATCATCAAGTCACAGAATCACAGTCCATCTTCACCTTTGTTAAACTTCATACTTGTGGTGCTTGCCCATCCCTCTAATTTGTCCAGATCTCTCTGCCTTTGAGGGTGTCAGCAACTCCTCCTGGTTTTGTATAATTGGCAAATTTACTCAGTAAACAGTTATGCAGATACTAGAGAGCACTGGCTCTAAAATGGATCCCTATGGAACCCCACTTGTGACTAGTTGCCAGCCTGATGTGACCCCGTTTACTATAAACCCCATCTTAGACTATGCCATTATCCAAGGTCATAAATTCTGTTGTTTATTTAGACAATTGGGAGATGCTGACAATGAAAACTTTATATATAGCCAAATTGTTTAAAGAAGAAGAAGTAATTATTCATCTTTAGTATATCGAGATAGCAACTAGCCATTGTAAGTCATAAAAAAAATTCTGGAGATGGCAAGGGCACTGAGTAGTAGGTAATGCCAAGTTCACTCTTTATGGGCTTGGTCTTGCATATAATATTCACAATCCACCTTCATCAGTGTAGCTCAACTGAGTATTAGGTGTATATGCACCAGTACTAAAACATGTAAACGCATTATAGAGACAAAATTGTTTTATCAGTGATACTGATTGTTAAAGCAAATTTCCCTAAGCAAGATAAAGATTATCTTGGGCCTGACATAAATTTGTAAACTAGTGAGCCCTCTATTATACATGCTCCTTCTGCTGTACTTTTTCCAACTACCCTAATTCTGTAATGGATTTTAAGTTCTTTGCTCGTAAGTGAAACCTTTACCTCTTGAATGCAATCTGGAAAAAAAAATAAAATCCACTCCAAGTATAACCTGTATCTGATTTGAGATAATCCAATAAGAGTACCCAACACATCCAGTTTAGTTTCAGATGGAACTTGTCCCAGCAGCCCTCCTTTCCTTTGCAGCTTTTCTGACAGCAGGAGCCTGAGAACTCTCTCTCTCCACAGGTTAGGCCTTTTCTTTGCAGCAAGTTGAGTGCCATGTTGCCCATGTTGCATTTCTGATCTGTGTGATCGGTAACAAAAACACTTGCTTTCATTAAGTCAGAGTGGTTGTTTGGTTGGATTTTATTTGTTGCTTGCTTCAGTACTGATACTTTTGTCCGTGCAAGTATGTCTGTGTTATGGCTAGTTGGATGGCATACGAGCTACACAAACCTTAGCTTTTTTGTTACATAGTGAAATTGTCATCTAAAGCATTTAAAACTTCTTTTTCAAAAGAGCAACCTTAAAATATATAATCTTGCTTCCAAATGTGTTCTGTAACAGGAGTTTCTTAGAGATTAGCACATTCATTGACTTTAGTAGTACTTCCCTCTGCTGGTAAAGGTTTCAATGACTGGAAGAAGTAAAAGATTGCAGTAAGCCTGTTAGAAGTGGAAATATTGGTGTCCTGAACATTTAAGAGTTTTTCTTTTGGAGTTTGGTAGCCTAGTGAGCACTAGTGTCCATTGCTGTACGTGTGCCAATTGTATTTTTCCTTCTGAGACAGACCTGTTCTTGTGAGGCAGGTATCCTGGCTGTACTGTGGCTGAACACAAAACTGCTTCTTAGCTACTCTTGCCTTGAGCTTGCTTGTGGTTTCTCATGGCATTCAGCCAAAAATATCCTTTTAGCCTGTTTCTAGCATTCCTGACCCTATGATTTAGAGCTAATTGTAGAGCTAGCTTGTATGACAATTTTGATAGTAAAACTACCAGTGCCTTCCTGCAGAGAGATTCTGAATCAGTCATCCCATCATTCTTAGTCTTTAAATCTGAATCTGAGATTTCCTTTAATAGGGACACTGTGTTGGTCTTCAGTCTTACTTGAAACGCCTTTTTTTACATGTTGTCATCAGGCTGGGCTTGAGATATTCATCCTCCCAGTTACTTGTCATTTAAAATCAGTTAATCAGCAATTGACAAACAAAAACTGGACTACAATAACATGAAAAGCTGGGACATTTTTGGTATCTAAAAGCCTATTTGATACCAGGCCACAGGGTAGTGACCGTACCACATTTTGGGGCAGAGTGTGTGTGTGTGGGTGTTTGGGTGGGTGGGTGAGTTGTGTATGGTGTGTGTGTGAGTGTGTGTTCAGACTGTAGGGAAAAGGGATTGATGGAAACAGTTAGTGGACAGAGATGACAGCTGACAGCTTACAACATTGCTTTGTTTTGCACGCACGTATTTTCCAGATATTTTTTTCTCACACCAAGTATGCTGTGTTGTTGGTTTTTTGGGTTTTGTTAGGTGGTTTTTTGAGGGTTTTGCTTGGTTGGTTGGTTTTGGGGTTTTTTTCCCCCTTCTGGCTCACTGGGACTTGTTTTAAATTCTCATCGTCCTAGAAACTGAATGTATTTAACTTACCTTTCAGGACATCTTACGCCCCCAGATCTGGCTTTTTAATTCAGTGAAGCTCAGCTGATTTCTCACTTACTAAAGGCTGTGAATCAACTTTGTAGCTGATTATATAAAAGCACCATGAAACAACTTCACAGGAATTCCATTCACATCTATCTGAACTTTTAAAGTAACCTCAAATTGTATTCGGTTGGGTTCAGATGGAGAAGTTTGCACGGTCTCTTGAAAGCTCCAGTATCTGCTAAGCCATGAAAAGAAAGGTAAAATTGATCATATTTAACAGTATGAAGCAGCAAGCAATATTCTTCTCTGCCCTAAAGTGTGTAAACCCAGATTCATTAGGCTTTCTGTGACCTGGAACAGTTCTGATTTTTGAAAAGCTGCAAATCGTGGGGGAGGAAAAAAATTATTGTCTGTAGGCTAGTTGTAGGTGTAGAAACTTAAGTTCTCAGGGACACAGCATGTTCCTAGTCCATTTTAGGGCAGATGTAAATGTCACAGCTCTTCCAAAACCTTCTCAGCTTTCTTTTAACTTGCCTGATGTAAAGTTAATGAAAGACTAGAACATGCATCCTGTGTTTATAACGTTATTTCCTTAGCAGATGACATCGTAAGATAAAGACAATAAAGGATTTTTTTAACTATTACTGGAACATCTAAGGTTTGATAAAAGATGATTGGGATCGAAGATGCAACTGGCCCTTGTGATTCTGCACTTACCATTTCCCTGCATCTGATCCTTGTCTATTGGGAAATAAAATGTAGCTGATGCTATATTTCAGAAAGCTGGTTCATGGAAACATAACTGAAATATATGCTTTGATATACATGTTGCACTACACACAATAGGTAGCATCACTCGTTTACTTCTGGAGTTGTATCGACCAGCTATGACATTTTGGGATTCAGGGGTGAAGAAAGGAAAGATAAAACATACTTCGCATTTAGGAAACTTCTTTCCCAGGTATAAAAATACTCATAGCCAAGGCTCTCCACTCAAAATATCATTAATCTTGAAAAGGTACAGTTGATGAAGGTGTGGTTTGTTTCAGTAGCAGCAAAGATAGTTCAACTGGATTCAAAGTCTCATAGATATATTATCAGTTTGTGCTGTGGACAAAATCAGACAGAAAGCCAGTGCAGTTTATGAAATACCATTGTACATTGTACAGGGTTTTTCAGCTAGGTTGGCCACAATTTTCATATGCAATATATGCTTTAAATTGTGAAATGCCACAAACTGTGAAACTTGTACACTGCAAAAATGAATACTGCCTGTTACTAAAAAGTAATATGCATCTCTTCTACCTGAGAGTGCAAGAGCTAGTGTTTAAAGAAATAAGTAAAGTTTATCAACCACTTAAATCCTAAAGCATGAGTTTTACACATTTCAAGACACAGCAGCAGGCCAATCTTGTGTCTTAAAATCCTCAGTTGTTTGGCTATGATAAATATATTATTTCAGGACACTCACAATCCATTAGAACTTGCAGAATGTTAGAATGTTGTCTTGAGCTCTCCAGCTTTCATTTTCTCACTCTCTTGTCTCACCTCAGTATCTCTGTGGTTATCTGTGCCACAATATAACTGAAAAGATATTGTAGATGTTCAGGGAACGCTATCTTCCAGTTCTCAGCTTCAGAAATGGCATATCATTGTTAGACAGCTGAGGCAGTACGAATTTATGATCTTCTCTTTATTATCCAATTCACTAGTTTTGAAATAACTTTCAGATTTAATGCTTTGATGTTAAAATACTCTGTTCATCTAATAAAGCCAAGCTATATTGGGATTTGCATGTCCCACTTAATTTGATCATACTTTCTGGTTTAGGGCATGTATCTTACTTTGTTCTTTGAAGTATATTCCTATTTTTGTAAAGTTTGTTGATACCTGCTTTATCAGCCCTTCTTTAAGGGCTACTTCATGCTTTAACATGGAAATTTCACTGATATATTAGGCTTAATATAACTGTTCAAAATGGTAAATTATAGATTTAATTTACTGTAACAGTATACATTTATAAAATTTCTGAATTACTCATGCATTGCATTTTGGGATGGAGGAGGGATAAATGAACCACCAGGCTTGGTTCTTATGTCCAGGTAGAATAGGTCTAAGAACATGCTTGTAAATCTGATACATTTTTATTTGAGGGACTGAATACAGATCAGACAGTTCAATCAAAGGTGTACTTGTATTTCTTGTAATTTTACATTCATGCAGACATTTCAAACTGCAAATAAAATGGACTGATAAAATATAAAATGTTTGTCTTGCTAATGTTTTTGTGAATTACCCTTCTGATTACTGTATTCTGCTTTTGTTTGCTTTCTGGTCGTTACATTGTGGTTTTCTGAAATAAGTCATCTGTATGCTTGCAGAAATCTATTTTAGGTGGCACAAGTTCTTTGGTAATATTCTAAATAGACTTTTTTTTCTAATGCATTGTAAGATTTTAATTACAAACCAGGAATCACCATGTATGTGGAAACTTAACATGTTCCAGCTGTACAGAAACACTTTCTGCTGTGTACTTTTACAGGTCCGATTTGTGAAGAATGTGACGTCCTGGAAGGAAATGAAACCAGGATTTTACCATGGACATATATCTTATTTGGACTTTGCAAAGTACGTTACTTTTGGATTTATCTGTTGAGTAGCAGTAGTTCAAGTTACTTGGACCCAGCTGGGATATTAGTGCCCTCTAGTGATGGAATTCTGACAACTGCAGTTTTGAAAACTGCATACTGGAATTCCTATGATGAACAGTATTTGGTTTTAATTTTCAGTTTTCTCTTGTCTTTTTGCCTATTACAGTGTAGCCGAGCCTCATTTTAAAACGTTAGCATTCCTTAACTGGATTAAAAAAAAAATCGTTTTAATGACAATGAAAATCTGGAACACTGGCAGTTCTGCCTGAGGATTGGCTTCTTATTCATCCTTTCATCTAAATGATTTTTTTTATTATCATTATTATTGCTTCCCCCTAACCCGCAAACAGCTTGCTTTCTCATACTATGTATTTTCATTTTTAAAGTAATATCTTGAATATTCTGGTTGTAGTTGGCAAGGCCCACACTTTTAAGGCTGTGAGGTATGTTCTTATAGTGAATACTCTTGTAGTTTAAAAATTTAAAATATTTCAGAAAAGTCTGTGCCTGCATATGTGCAGACATCACACTTAGATCCACTGTCAAATATCAGAAGTACCTGTTAGATCATGCTGGAGCTTAAAGTACTGGGTTGAATTGATGATTTACAGTAAAGTAATGAGGGCAGGTTATTGTAACCCATCCATGTAGAAATTACAGTAATAAAAGTTGGAGTTTTTTCCTTTTTTAAATTTCTGATCCACCTTTATTCCCTGTTTTCTCTTTGACAATGCAATTGCCAGTTTGTTGTCATTAATAAAATTACAATACTGAGTGGCTTGTGTTATCGTAACTGAGGCAAGTTTTGCAAGGTCATATGCAAATCCATATGAATGCACAATTGACACCAGCGTTTCTAAGTGCTTTGACACCTTAATTTAACCCACATATATGTATTATTGACTGAAGCTGCTACCGTATCAAAACGGTTTGTTATAGCCTTCTACAGCACTTGCAGTAGGGTATGTAGAAGCGGATGCATGTGCACGTCTCAGGCATTTCAGTGGACCTGAAAGAGAGTGCAGTTCAAAGTCTAGAGTGCATCAGAATGGTTGAAAGATTCACACGCTCCTATTTTGTGGCCTCTGGGGAGTAAGAGTTGGCATATAGACAAATGTCAGCAGTGCCACCTTTAACTGCTACGCTCATTCATTGGTACTCTGCTGGCAACATCTTTAAGAATCAATTGCTCTTTCTGTAGCCTTTAATAATTTCTGTGTCTATAGTGCTGGTCTTTTGTCAGAGTAATGCCCTTTAATGTTCTTTTTTCTGACTTCCTCTCTTCTGCTGCTTATTCTGTTTCTTCTGTTCTTCAGCTTTTCAAGTTAAGAGTCCTCATATGAGCATTATCTGGTATTAACTTTAACAGTAATGGTACTGCACCTTAAACCACGAGTGCTCTGTTTTAGCCAAGCCAGGAGGCTTGAATGGCCCTCTGTTAATGCAGAATACTTTCACAGTTTGTGTGGGAACAGAAGAGAGGGTTTTTTTCCAGCTCCTAGCTTTCCTTAAAGGCACTTGACACACTTGCAGTTTCCATTGTGTTATAACCTCTTTAATGTTTGGATGCTATATTTATTTGCCACAGTAATGTCTCAAATGGAAAGGAGAATAAAACTGAGGAACGCGTGATAAAAGCTGTCTTGAACATAGATCATTGAAAGATACCATTTGCACAAAACCGTTTTGGTGGTTTAAATCTTTCTCTTGCGTCCTGTGAGCTTACCACCTCATTTTTTCATCAAGCTTTGTGTTTGTACTGCAGTAATTCAAATTTTCCTTAGGGTAAATGTCTAAGGAAAAATTTTATATCTTTAGATAGAGAAAATATGATTATAGATACTATATTAGGCTTATATTTAATAAGCATAACCATATGGATTCAGCATAGGTAATGGATAGGCTCTGAGCTCTGTGTTTCTTCTGTTAGAGTTCATGTCTCTGGTAACTGGAGACCTGCCAGGAAATCCACTTGCAGCATTGCAGAGCCATGTTCAAGGGGGCAGGAGCTCTATATGAAACTTTGTTGTGGTTATTATAGCCACATATGTGGCTGTTAGGCTAATTAAGTAATTTCTAGAGTCTGGATTGTTATATAAACATTTTAGTATCCTATTGTGTGGGAATATTTCAGTTTTGTTTGTTTCTCTAATAAAAAAACCCCCTAGAATCACAATCCTACGAAGACTGAAAGTGAACTGACTTTAACATCCACCTAATGCACTGGATATGTGGAAGAGAGGCAGCAATCACTAAACTTTCCCTCACCATCATCATCTCTGTATATAGATTTCAGTTGTATCAAGAAACAGGCTTTTAAGTATTAGATAAGAAGTTTTGATTTGGCCTTTAAAAGACATTTTCTCCTCTCTTACTTTAGATTTGGTGTTAAAAAGAAACCGATTTACATAAACGTCATAAGAGATCCTATAGAACGGCTAGTTTCTTATTATTACTTTCTGCGCTTCGGAGATGATTACAGACCAGGGCTACGGAGGCGAAAACAGGGGGATAAAAAGGTAAAGTACATTGTATTATACGTGTTGTTCTTACTGAAGTTCATGTGAAAACCATTTAAAAAAATGTCCTGACAAAAGCTGAATAGTTTTGTATCAGCCTTGGTGATGAGGATGGCTTTGTAAGTTATATTCTCCCCTTCGTGTTTGTACTGGACCAGAATGTAACGCTATGTTCTTTTTAACCTTGTAAATTCACTTTATGGTGCAATTTGTTAAAAAAATTTAAAAGTATTTTCAGGTATCTAGAGTTATAAGTATCAAGTTAAGCTTATCCTCCTATGCAAGAAATCTGCGTCTCTTCTTGTTGAAGAAGAAGAATTTTTTTACTGAAAGAGTGGTGAGGTATTGGAATAGGCTGCCCAGGGAGGTAGTGGAGTCACCATCCCTGGAGGTTTTTAAGAAGAGGATTGATGTGGTTCTTCAAGGGATGATTTAGGGATAATACTAGTGTAGGGCTATTGGTTGGAGTAGATGATCTTGAGGGTCCTTTCCAACCGTAATGATTCTGTGATTCTGTGAAGACGTGAGAGAGACATTTTTCACCAAAAGCTGTAGAACTGCTGATGCTCTGGCTTCGATGTTTACTTTCTGTACTTAGCAATGCAGATTTTGTTAGTTGTTTTTTTAAATGTAAACATTGCAATGAAATTGTCTAAGGACAATTCTGCTTGAAAATTATGGAGTATGAATCATACATTTTTGTAATTTCTTCATCTGGCTTACAGGGCTACAGAAATAGTTCAGGTTAGCATACTCAAACCTTGATTACTTATGACAGTTTCAGAATGGCAGTATTATTTAGGCTTCATAACATATTTATTCCAGAAAGAATTTATACATCCGCTGTTGTGGTTTGCAGTGAGACTGTTGGAGCATGTTGCTTCGGACATTCTTATATCAGGAAGAAAAGTAAGGTATTAAGTATATGAATAGTTTATAGAACTGTAGTTAGAACAACGTGGAAGCTTTTATAAAGTATAAGGGGGCTTTGTACTTTTACAGAGCCAAACGCTTTTTAAAATTTCAATGTCAGTATTTTCTTACACTGATGAAGTTTTTCTGTAGTGTTGACAATTTAGTGTAGCACTGTCTGAATACCAAGACACCCTGAAAAAATAACTAAGCAAAAATCACACTGAATACAGCTTAGTCTATAAATACCATAACATCAAATAAACGTGCCTAATCATTTTGGGTGCTCCCCTCCATCCAAATAGTGTGGTTTAAATATTGGGAACAGACCATTCCTCTTTTCTTTCTGTTTGATAACTAACTGCTCCTCTGTTGTTTAGGTTTTGGCGCCATCTTCAGCTCCTGCATATCAGTTTCTGATACAGAATAGGTTGCGGAAAGATTTCAAGGAGAAAAATTGAGATTAAGCTTGAAAAGTGTGTTTTCCTTGAATTGGCTACAGAGATGATTTGGTGATATGTTATTGTAAAGACATTTTAAAATGAAAGATGGGATCTCATCTTTCGTAACTCACTCTGTTCCTTGTCAAGAGGAGCATGATTTGGCCAGTGGAATTCCTTCTCAGCAGAGATCAATGAGTTGGGAAGCTGACCATGCTACCAAGTCCATGCTTTTTGTAGGACTTAATAGTTATTTTAAAAAGTGAAATTTAACAGTATTGGTTTAGTTTTGAATTATAGTCTGAACAGCATTTGCAGGTAGTCACTGGGAAACATTAAGCCAAAATCCCTACCGTTACTGCTTGGTAGGCTGCACTATAAGCTCTGATTTGCTGGATTAAGGTGAAATGCCTTTCTGTTTTTAATGTTTGTAGTGCATTGCATTAACAATTTTACATTTTTCTATTAAAGATGCTTTTTGTCATTTTTCATTATTGTATTACTTTATTTAGGTCTGAGACATAGTTGTTGCCATGCAGATTTACCTTGTCCTGTAAGCATCTGTAGTCCATTTGAAGTGAAATTGATTAGCTATGCTAAGTTTTAGGGTTTCTTTCATTTAATTCAGGTAATACTATTTTTCCATGGTCTTTCTAAGGAACCTGTACATATATAGATGGTGTCAGCTTTACATACATTAGACATAAAATTCAGTAATCACAAAACTGCATTGTCACAATTTCAGTGTCTGTGACACTGATACATATTCTATATTGTGTTATACTAGATTAACTAAGAGTTCTTCAAATGAAAAGTAGGGGAAGGTAAAAAATGCAGTTTTTCTAATGGAGGCCAGTTGTTCCTTTATTATGTGGAAAGAAATTTCAACATACTTTACACCCTTGTCCCTCCCATATCATAGCATTTATATAGAGGAGTTCTTGATTTTATTGCTATGTCCCTGTACTTCCAAAGTAATAGGTAGCTTGTCTCCAAGAATAAAGTCTGTAAAGAGAAGTGTTTCTTATAATAAAAACTCTGGACAGAGTAGTCAAGGTAAGTATATAAGAGGAAGTGGGGAAGGAGGGCTCTGCTGTTTCATTTTACTTAGAAAGTTACTTACTTGCTTTTATGTATTAACTGTAAAATAACCTACAGGTATAAACAAAGAAGTCTTTCTTTTGACAGATGCCGGTTCATATTTAGTATACACCTTTGTAAGTTAGGAGATGCCTTTAATGAATTTAGTTCCTAGGTAATACTGATCTTTTAAAGTACTTGTGATATATTAGTGCAAAATTTTTCGAGAACTATGCTAGAGAAAAGATACCAATGTCTTGTTTTCCCAATTAAACTGCATTTTTATGTATCATATGTAACATGTATGAGCTAAAAAAAAAGAAAAATCAAAAGTGCAGTGTGGACCAAGACATCACAGGTTAATCCCTACTTTGGCCTGATACCAGTGTTTTTCAGATTATCTCAGGAGCTTCACCTCAGAATAGAAGCTAAGGATATTACCCTTATTCCAACACTGAATAGTTAATGAATAAATAAAAATGAATTTTTACATAGTTGCTTTGAGTAAAAAATTATAATTATGCAGAAGAAAGTCTAAAAAGTTGTCTGTGTGATTAGTTATTTGTTATTAAATATTTTTTTAAATCTATCCAAAATAGAGGACTTACATCTTGATTACAGATATCTTAAATCCTTCCTTTATGGTGAGTGGATAAAACAGTTACAAATTCTTCCCAGTGCTAGTGGAGTTCTTATTGTGACTTAGTTATTGCAGTTGAAACTCTGTGTGCTATAGCTGTCTGTCCACGTAGGCCTATGTTGTATGGAATGTTTTGTTATGCAGTGAGGAACTTGCTTTCACTTCTGATCTCTGAAAACAAATCAGCTTCTGAAATGACAGTTGTTTTTCATAATATTTAAAATGTAATAGAACATTGTTTAATCTAAAACACAAAATGCAGTTTTATGTAGTATAAAGATGCAGCTGTTCCAGTACTACACGATCCTGATGGTATTTAACGCTATATCTTCAGAGACTTCCTTTGTAAGGGAAAAATAATGATACCAACATTGACTTTTTTTGCTTGTTTTGACATACAGCCTTTATCAAGGTTATGTTAAAGAGGTATCAAACATATCAGGTAAGATCAAATTATTCATTGGTTCTAATTATAAAAGACTGTCCTAAGTACTATTTTAATTGGGACAAATAGGTCCTCCTAGTAACACTGTGAAAGTGAGGCTTCAAAAAATTCCTTTTTTTTTTTTTCTTTCACATCATACCATGTGTTTTTCTGTCCTTAGTATATTTAGCAACTAACCAGGTTGAGATGTTTGATACATATACTGGATTTTAAAGCTCATCTTTATTTTGTCTTTGTTCCAGACCTTTGATGAATGTGTGGCAGCTGGAGGTTCAGACTGTGCTCCAGAGAAACTTTGGCTTCAAATTCCGTTCTTCTGTGGCCACAGCTCCGAATGCTGGTAGGAAGATAACTGTGTTTTAAGTTGTTAGTCAAGTAGATGGGCACTGAAATCTAAACGCATTTGAATATATAGCACAGTTGGGAAAAGCGTGTGGGACTGGACAGAGCGAAGCAGCAGGTACTGTAGTAATGTATGTTCTTTTGAAGATGCATTTTAGTGAAACAATCTTGCAGTTCTTTAAACAAGCAATATGTTAGGATACTGTATCAGCAGTGCTGTGAACAAAAGCAGATGTTTTCAATTCTAGAAGTAATTTTTGTAGTTTGAGAGTCTTCACGTTTTTCTTTTATGTCAGGCTACAACATCCATCTTTCTGAATGGAGATATTTTGTCCAAGCTCCTAGAGTTTCTGGAGAGAATAAAATAGTTAAGATGAGGATAAATATATCTGCTTAAACCTTTACCAGACATCCAGTAGTCAATGCTATCTAGTAGAAACTAAACCAAGAGCAAATAATAGTGTTCATCTGTCAATAGAGCATGTTCTGTAACAATGATGCAGGCTAAAAAAATCTCTTCAGCAAAAGAGTGCCTGTTGTTCAAGCCTATCTACATCTCATCCAAATGGAGAAGGAGAGAAAAAAAGAACTCTGAACCTGTATTTTCACTCTGTCTAGTGCTATAAAAAGGCATTAAAAAATGTCTGTTTAATTTCTGCTTCTCATTTAGTGGTCCCGGTGTCATGACTTGCTAGTTCAGAATTATGCTCATAGGATGCAAAAGGGGAAGGTGTGTTCTTACCAGAACCATTTCTGGTGTCTAATGTGAAAGTGGAAATGAAGTATTGGCATTGAGAAAATATAAATCCTCCAAAAATTGTATTAATAACAGAGACAGTATCCATATACACACAGGGTATTTTAGGGATGAGTTATTAGTACAAATAAATAGAGGAGTCAAAATTTTAGATAAGAAAACAGATGAGAGAAACTGGAAATGGAAATTAAGTTAGGAATGGTTATAACTTGAATTGAGTCTTGCCTTTCCTATAAACATGTCCTGTTATGAAGTAATCTCCATCTAGGGACCAGGGATTGTTGGCTGACATCACAACTTGCTGTAATTGTTCTCTGTCATTTTAGGAATGTGGGAAGCAGATGGGCTTTGGAACAAGCCAAATACAATCTGATTAATGAATACTTCCTGGTGGGAGTTACTGAAGAGCTTGAAGACTTCATCATGTTACTGGAGGCAGCTTTGCCCCGGTTCTTCAGGGGTGCCACAGAACTGTACCGGACAGGTATTTAAATGGTTGATTTCCATGGTTTCCATGGATTTTTCATCATCTTATCACTTTTTTTTTTTAATGTGAATTTCTTAGACCTAGCTGAATAGTTTTGAGTGTCTGCCAGCTTTGCCCCTCAGTTGGCTGATGTTCCTGCAGGAGAGAGAAACTCTTCAGAAGACTACCAGTACAAATTTTTGAGGGCAGCCCAAGTATCTTCCTGCCTTACATGAATGGTAGATATTTAAGGTTGGGATAAAGGCAGTCATGTAGGTATACACTTCAAAAATTGTGACAGGTGTTTATCAGAATATTTTTAAAAGGTCTTCCAGAGGCTTCAGTTTTGTAAAATGGCTAATAGTGGAGGATTTCTGTTTCATTATAGTTCTCAGAAGCCCTGCTGAAATTAATTGATGCAACCTGGTTGGTTGTGCAAAAAGGCCTAAGGGATACAAAGGCCCAAGTACATGTTTATCTTTCAATAATTGTAGTAAGATGTTTGTCATATAGCTAGTAGCTCAGTTTCTAGGAGCTGGCCATACAACTTAAAATAAAGAAAAGGTCCATATTAGCAGAGCCTCTGTCTGCAAATAGAGGGAGAAAGGGGTCTGATGTATAGAGCCTAGATGTGTAGTATTAAAAAGCTTATTGCAAAAAAAAGCACTTCTTAAGGAAAATGCTATCATCATTTTCGTAGTCTCATAGAATGGTTTGAGTTAGACCTTAAAGATTATCTAATTTCAAAGCCCCTGCCATAGGCAGGAACACCTTCCAATAGACCAAGTTGCTCAAAGCCCCATCCACCTGGCCTTGAACACCTTCAGAGATGGGTGACTGATCAGATAAACTTCTCTAGGCAACGTGTTCCAGTATCTTACCAGCCTCACAGTGAAGAACTTCTTCCTTACATCTAATCTAAATCTGTCTTCTTTCAGTTTGAACCCATTAATCCTAATCCAATCACTACGTGCCTTTGTAAATAGTCCGTCTCCAACTTTCTGATAGGCCCCCTTTCTGTACTGGAAGGCTGTTTAAAGTCTCCATGGACCCTTGTCTTCTCTAGGCTTAACAACTCAAACTCTCAGCCTGTCATCATAGGAGAGGTGTTCCAGCCCCCTGATCATCTTCATGGCCCTCCTCTGGACTCACTGCAACAGTTTGATGTCTTTCTTATGTTGGAGACCCTAGAGCTGAACATAGTACTCCAGGTGTGGGGTCTCACAAGAGTCAAGTAGAAGAGGAGAGGCACCTCCCTCAATCTGCTGGTCATGCTTCTTTTGATGCAACTGAGGATTTGGTTGACCTTCTGGGCTGCAAATGCTCAGTGCCAGGTCATGTTGAGCTTCTCGTCAACCAACAGGCCCAAGTCTTTCTCTGCAGTGTTGTTTTCAATACACTTGTTGCCCAGTTTTTGTTTTCCTTAGGATTGCCCCTGCCTCGTGTGCAGGACATTGCACTTGGCCTTGTTGAACTTAAGGACATTTGCACGGGCTCACCTCTTAAGCCTGTCAAGGTCCCTGTTTTGGTCATCTTTGTCTCATGAAAGAAGTCTCTTGCTCTGCAGTTTTAAAAATTCTTAACATTTGATACCAGATTAAAATCTAAATAATTAATTTTGAAAGACCAATCTTGCTTGAACTACATTAGGTAGAGTAATCTTGTTCCTTAAATGAAGTGTTCATTCCCTGAGTTTATTAGAGTAAGGAGGAAGAACTGAAAGAACTGATGCAAAATTCATTAACATTTAATGAGAGAGACTGCAGTTTTCCAACCCTGCGTGTTATGTTAATAAATTCTGGATTAAATTCTGTCACTTCTAATGCACTTTATCAACATGCTGAGTATAAAACTCTGTAAATAAAAGGACTGTAAGCATTTATTAATCTTGTGAACTTTAAAGTAAAGTTATTGCTTTCTTTTGCATTTAGGAAAGAAGTCTCATCTTAGGAAAACAACTGAGAAAAAGCTTCCCACAAAAGAAACAATTGCCAAGCTACAACAGTCAGAAATCTGGAAAATGGAGAATGAGTTCTATGAATTTGCACTGGAGCAATTTCAGTTTGTCAGAGCACATGCAGTTCGGGAAAAAGATGGAGAATTGTATATTCTGGCTCAAAACTTTTTCTATGAAAAGATTTACCCTAAATCAAACTAAGAACACTATGCTGTTAGATTTATGGACATAAATCTTCGGTCACATCGTCATCTTAATCCTCAGCCATGGACAGTAGATTGCTTGTAGACCTCCGAGATGTTTCTTCATAGATCTGAGAAGACTGGGCTGTGGATCACCTCCAGGGCGTTGGATACTGGCTAACTATGTTGATAATCCTGAAGCAAAAGCTTCATTTCTTTTATCTAACTAATACTTTCAGTGGGAGTTAATATCCTTTACCTGAAGAAATGTACACTTTAATTCGGAGCAATTAATACACAGCAGTTCTGGTTGAAAATATAATCAAACAAAAATGCTTTTGTTGATGTTCTTTTTAATTTTCAGAGCAATTTATTTTCATTTATACTTCTGTGAAGAGGAATAATTTTTCCCAACTTTCAACATGGAAATTTTGATTGTATACAATATGAGTAGTGCTAAAAACTGGTTGACATCTGTGCTTCGTTTTTGTGAATCATGTCACATGATATTAATTGGGATTGTTAATCATGTTCTGCTGAGAAATGCTGCTGCTGCTGGAATTGCCCATATTTATATATGTGGTTTTATTAAAAAATTGCAACTAATCATTAGTGTTAAAACATCATTTCCACATTAATAGTATAAAAAGTTACAGAATGGGAGAAGTGTGGGGGGGATGTTTTTGGATTTTATCCCCACTACCACTGACCAAAGTTGGGAAACCTGCAAAGAAAGTCAGTGTAGTTGGCAGTTCTAACTGATCTTTACACAGTGGTAGAAAAATGGTAAATTCAGTATTAAGTTTCTCCATGGATTCTTTGTAATAATTATAAACTGAGGTACTGGTGAATCCATATTATGGCTCCCTTAGTGAGCTGTGGTATGGTTAGGGTTTTCCTACTACTTCGATACTTTTATCTGTAGAATATTTTTACTAAGGTGCTTTATAATGTGTTTTAAAGCATTGCATTTACAAAAGGAGTAAAATGCTGTAAATACTGCTTATTTTATGTATTTGGACCAAAAGGTTTTAAGTAACTAGTTTAAAGTGGGTTTTTTGCACCAGTTCTGTTACATGTGAAGTGAAAAACATCACACCTACTTCCTGGTTGAGTTAACTGTTGGACATTGCTGAAATGCACTGCGGTGACCTCTCTTGACTTCGATACCAGAATGTTGTCCAGGGATTCTCTTTACAGAAATGTAGTCTTCATCCTTTTATTATGGTAAGAGGAACAGAAGAAAAATGTCATGTGTAGTCTGGTTGAGAAAGATGCAGTGAACTTGATTGACATAATTGCATTTATGTAACTGCCTTATGTGACTATTGTAAATTTGTGAGTTGCCATTATTAACAATGTGAAACACCTGGTAGATGGAAGTAAATTGAAATTTGAGAGCAGATGTTTGGGGCCACTGCATTATAGCAATCAGCAGTGGAAAACGATGAGAATTTGTTTCCTTTTGAATTTTCTTAAAGACCTGAGTATTTACACATCTTACACCTGCCTTTTCTTAAAGTGCTTTTCACAGGGTTTAATAGGGGAAGGCACTGAGGAGACTAAGGAAGGAATGGTGTTAAAGGTTTAAATTCCTAAGGGATGATGCTGAAAGCTTAGCTTAAAATTACCAAGTGGAGTTTCTTTAACCAGCTTGTTCTTATAATGAAAACAAAGGAAATGGAAAATGGTCTGTCAACTGTATGTCTGCAGCCAAAAGCAACAGCCCAATTAGAGAGAGGATAATGAGGGACTATCAAGTACATCTTGCATTTTCTTTGTTTTCTTGGATTTTTCCCTTTGAATTTAAAAATAGTTCTGGTTTTGTTCTTCCCAAATAATCAGGGAAGTATCTTCTGATAGCTTACCATTTATATAGCATGAACCACGCGTAAGATTTCCTGTTCTTGTTCTTGTCTGTTGATGTCATTAATAATGCCAACATGCTTGGGAATAGGACATGTTAGTTCATGTGTTAGAAAGGAACTGAGGAGTCATATACAAGAGGTAGCTAATGGAAATCTAGAAATTTCAATGATAAAGTAGTAACTTTTTTGAAATAAAATGAATATTTATAATCCCAGGAAAGATCATCCACTCAGTGATACGTTTGTGTTAAATATTGATGCTATTGTTTTCCTTCAGAATAATTTGGATCAGTTTACCTTCTTGACTCTCCTTCAGAATTTTCAGAAGAGTACCTCTCTAAGAGAGCAGAAGAGTTTACTAAGTGAAAAGATAGAATATTCATCTCAGTAATTAAATGGGTGTGTAGACAAATGCTTCTGTATTGACAAGATAAAGAGGCAGAACTTCCAATTTTGGTAGGGGCTACAGAAAACTATTCTGTAAGCAATGTTAAAAGTTTTGTCTCCTTTCCTTTCTTTCCAGGATTTAGAATTTCTTAATTACGAGTCTTCAGTAACAGAAATAATAGAACAATGCAATCTTTTCTTTTTACTTTTAGAAGAGCAATATACTTTTCATAGTTCATCAAAGAAAACACATTGTATTCAGTCCCATATCACGTCCTGTTCTATGTTGTGAACTGACAGGTTTGAGACAAACAAGAATTCTAGGAATATATTTTTGAAAATGCTAGCTACGATTGGAGAGGTATTCATTCCAGATGCACTCTGAAGATACTATTGTCTGTGGAACACAGAAGGAGTCAAAACTCTCTAACTTTTACGTCTTGTGTCTTTATGTCTTTTAAGTCAACTGTGAACTTAGAATCCTTTAAATGCAGAACTATCAAACTCAGATTTCCTAAAAGACAGTTAAGGAAAAGGAGCTTTACAGATTTTTAATAACCTGCTTTTTTCATCTTCTATTCAGAAATGGAAACAGTCCAAATTGTTGGTATTTAAAACATTTTACAGTAAATAAACAGAATGTATCTTGTGTACTTTCCCAAAATGATTTATAGTGAAAAGCAGCAATACATGGATTTTGGTTGTTGCAGGTTGTATGATCAGTAAACTTTGCTATGCAGCCTCCTGAATGTGGATCTTTTAACTGAAGTCACTGTAGTCTCTGCACAGGAACGAGACTGGCTTTTTGCAGGGCTAAGTTCATTTGAACGGTGCTGAAATGCTTATGAATATATATATATATTTGAGAGTAGGTTTTGTTACACTGTTCTGTACTTTTTGTACAAAATTAAAGCCCAGATGTCGTGCAAAACTGTAGCGCTGTTGGAACTGTTCATGTCAGCATAACGGCAGTAGGTCCATATGTGCTGGTAACTACACAGCCATAATCAGAGCACGCCTGGACCACTTGTGATACACTGGGCAGTATTGGCAGGAGAACAGCAGTGTTTTTAACTCCTTCCCATAAGTCTGCAGCCATACAACAAGAATTTCACTCTTATTGTGTTAGTGCATCTACAAGCAGATCACAAGGCTACAGTGCAAAATGTCCTATGTGCACATTCCTACTTACTCTTGGATAATTTTCAAGTGGTCTCTCTGTTAATGGTAGGCTGATCATGGCTGTGTTTTCTAATAGGTGTGAAAATTTATAGCTATACTATATGGAGAGGAAGAAGCAGCCCATCCTGTTTGGTTGAAATGCCTTTTTTGGGTACTTAGCTATTTTTACTTTCTAGGAATAAACATTTACTTATAGCAGTTCTACTTTATATCAGGGAAAATTCAATTATTTTCTGTTACAAATCTGTTAACATTTTTCCATTAAGCTTACCTGGTGTTGCTAAATGTGTATATGACAAAAAGGTGTAGGGATGATGCTGTCAGAACTGTGCCACTTAAGCAGTCAGAGGAAAAGCCTGGTTCAAGTGCACTGCCAATTTAAGTCTTCACAATTAGAGCATATTTTACGACTACTAGAGGTTGAACTGAAAGAAACTGTAAGGCTGCTTAGTTACATGGATGCTTCCTTTACTCGGAGCCTGTGCAACTATGTCATCTTTGCAGCGGTATTTATGGAAAGAGCCCTCTTCCTGAGACTTTTCTGGAGCATAATTAATAATGTTCATACACTTGTACTGACAGATATTTACATCAGCAGCTTTCTGTAGCTTCTGTAAAGAGAGACAGGTTTATGAGCATTTCTAAAGCAGTACTGAATGTAATTTTGAAAAACATGGATTGTGCTTCATGACTTACTTTCTTTTTAAACACATACAGCTAAATAGTGCCTTTTTTCCTCACAATCCATGTTGAAGATGCTCACTCCCACTCACCCTCCGTAAATTGATCCATTTGTGCAATACTATTCCAACTTGAAACCACTTTGTCACAGCTGTTTGAGAAATAATCTCCATTTTTTTCTTACTATGCTGCCAGCTTTCTGTTGTTGAAGTGTTTCAGTTGATTACCTAATGCAAATGCTGTAAAATAAAACACCCAGTGGGAAGGGGAAAGAAGTCTGGTGTCCTGTCTTAATATTTGCATGTCACATTCACATTAAATGGTTTTTTGGTTTTTTTGGGTTTTTTTCCTAGAAGATGTTGTTATGTAGTATTGTGAACTCTATTGGCAGCTATTGTGATTTTAGAGGGAGGGGTAAGCTGGAGTGTAGCTCATCTGTAATAATTTCATATAGCTATAACCAAATATATTTATGGAACTTTAGAATTTGCATTGGGCTTTCTGGCCAGAAATGTAATAAATTTTTAGAGGTTTATGTACTGTTCTTAAAGTATCAAAGAAAAGTTCTTGGTATTAAAAATGAGATTTGTGATAATAGAAAACTGGCATTAAAACAGTGCTTTGCTACATACGTGCTTCCCTGCCTGAGGGAACAAACGACCTATCTGATTATTGTGGTAGTGGAAGAAACTCAGTTACTGCAATGGTCAGTATGGTATAAGAACTTGAGTAGCATAGAAGTATCATTTGCATTTGTAAGCAAGCACTTAAAACAAGAAAACATGGTGAGCATGGGGACGGAATTCTGATACATACTGTAACCATTGCTCTATAAACATTCCTAGCTGCATGCAGTATTGGAGCTGAATCTGGCCCAGCCAGATGCAATAGTTCCTAAATACTTAGATTTCAGCCTTGATGATTAAGAATCATCGTGCAGTTACTCAGCAACTTCCACTTGAAGATTTTGCTGGCTTTTCAACCTCCCCTTTCATTGCAAGTGAACTTTTCCTTGCTTCCATCTGTGGAAGTGATAGCTGTAATTGTGTGCAGGAAACAAAGTGTCTCTGCTTATATTGGCCAGGAGGAAGTGGAGGTAAAAAATGCCTATATTGGAGGTACAGGACTTCCAAAGGTCATTGCACCTATTTCTGAGGTGATGAAGTAAACAAAACAGCCAAAAAACATGCTTTATTTAAAATGACAGTAGCTTTTCCTGTGAAAGACAGGGTTATAGATATGTAGGGTTATAGATATGTGTTAAATACTGGTTGAATATTTTTTTTAACTGATGCAGCCATTTTCACAGGTAATTAATTAATCTCATCAGTTGGAATTCATGGGAAGAGTGAAAGGAGGGAAAGATTTTGTTCAGAGGTAGATTTTTTTTTTCAGGTCCTGTATTTTCATTTCGTTTGTTTGAATCTTGCATTTGATTTCAGTATAATTTCCTTATTTCTTATTAAAATACAAGAAGTTGCTAGTGAATGTCAAAGCAATGTCCAGATGTTTTCTTCAAGCACAAGTCCCCTGCTATGACCTCCCCCTGGCTTCATTACCACATAACGCAGATGTGGTAACTTTCAATAAGAGCTAATTTAAAGGACTAATAATACTCTTTATTAAAAAAAAACTTTACAAAGAACACCTGTGGCCTAAAAATGAAGGCTTTGAGACCTTTCACCTTGTCATAATAACCATCTGCATCCTCATAAAAATGGAAAATACTGCGATAAATATTCTCTGCCCTTTTTCTGCATGTTTACAAGGCTGGTCCTGAATCCACTCTCAGGTTTGCTACAGACAGACATTAACTTCTCATAATAAATATGACTGTCAAAATAATTGCACAAAGAACAACTACCCACCTTCCTGATGGGGGGGAAAAAAAAAAACAACCCACAAATACATCTTGGAGCAAAATACATTAAAATGGTGATTCATGTGAATTGTGGTTATAATTCAGGTATACAGGTATTGCATTCCTCTGATGCTTTAAGAAATGGTACCTCGCTGTATACGTGCATGTGTTGTTTCACCTTGCTGTTAGAACCTATCTGTGTGTTTCAGCTAAAAAAAGCACTGTATTTCAAACACGAATTCAGTATTGATAAGGGAAAGCACTGTTGTATTATTTTGAGAGAGAAACAAACCTAATTTGTTATGATAATTTGAATGCTTTAATTCAACCAGTACTCTGGCTTTGATGCAGCAGTTACTGGAAAATATTGTGAATTGTCTTTACCAAAAAAAGAAAAGAATTAGTCTAGAGAATAATAGTCTTCTGGCCCTAAAGACATTATTGTCTTGACAAATACTGATTGCCACTTTTAGCACAGAATAGAATTTGGCATCCTTAATCTCCTTTATTTAGAATTTAATAACTTTTAAAATGTTGCGTGACTTGGAGAATTGGCAAGGGGAAAAGAAATGCTTAACTGCTAGAGATTTGTGCAGTTACAGGCTGGCTTTGCCAGGACTGCCTCACTGCACTGTGTAACTATGAGTGAATGCACAGGCAAACATGTAGAGCAGTCTATGTGGTGAGAGAGGGTATATATGTATCTGTGAAGAGAATATCTGAAGAAAGCAGAAGAAAATGCAGGCAGAACTATAAACTACTATATGAGATTGCACTAGATCCTTAAATTAGTAGCTATGATGACTATCATTGGTCTAATTATCTACTTTGGATCATCAGTGCCTTCCCTTGACTAAACTAATGAATTCAGAGTTGCAGCCATCAGGGCTGCTGCTATCATAAGCAAGGCCTGTACAATGAAATGTCTGCTTTTTATAACCCCAGCACTTTGCTCTGGTACTTCTCATAGATAGGCTATAGACCTGGAAAAGCAAATTACATTGACTGGGAGGCTTGTCCACTCTTTATTTGTGGTCCTTGCTTCTTGAAGATTAAATAGTCAGTAATTGCATAACAGAAGTCAAATACATGATGTCTGGGAGAAAGCATCTTATGCTCAGATTATGTGAAACAAAAATTGTGTGCTTTTTTGGTGTCCATTCAGAATGAGTTCACTGTCTCAGGCAGATTCCAATCAGACATCTGTTAATACTAAAGGCTACTTTGGAGAGATGGTTGGGAACCTGAGGATTACTTTTAGTAAAAATTGCCATAAACATTGTTTTTTCACAAGACTTTTCAACAAAGCTTTTGTGTTGGGTTTTTGGGGGACTTGATTTTGTTGTTGGTTCTTTTTTTTTTAAGACAAATTAGGATTTTTTCCCCCCCCTTAAAAACAGAGCAAACCAGGTGGTGACACTTCTCATAGATAGGCTATGACACACTATCAGTGTCCCCACCATCCCAGCAAACATTCTTTGTCAGTGTGCTTTTTTTCCCCTCCTCCAAGTGTATGGAAAATGTATGAGACTGTGTGACATCTGTGTTCGGCCTCTCCCTTTTCTCAGCTGGCTCTGTGAGATAGCATAATAGGTTTCATTCCTTCACAGGCCTTCCAGAGGACAAGTCTTATCTTACAGGTATTGTTGTAGGACATGAGATCACGCTCCAATATGGAATTTATCACACTTGCTGTTTATTCAGGATCACCTCTGAGAGTTTGGTGGCAACATAGGTCCCTGTCATGCATTTTGGAGTTAGTGCTCACGTATTGTCCTGAATTAGCTTGTGTATGCAATGGTGCAGATCTATTTGCCCATGTATCTGACAGTCACTTCGTCTAGCAAGGATATTTAACTTGTGTTGAGGGGCTTGGGGGCTTTTTATTTGGGTTTTTTTTTTTGGTTTGGGGTTTTTTTTGTAAATCAAAAGGTCCTGATCAGGCTGCAGTCAACAAGTTTATTAACTAAAGCTTTGCAGCCAATTCATGTGTAACTTTGGTTCCATATCCCCTCCTCCCCAACTCACCCATCCAGGAATGTTTTCTTACATACATATATGTATGTGTGCAAGTGTGTCTACACATATTTAGTGATAGTTCTCATTGCTTGATCATACCAAAATCAATGGGGAGTGAATTACAAAGACAAAAAGATTCAAAGGTAGTTTTGGAAGCCAAATCTGAAAACCTTGTCAGTAGTCAGAGGGAGCAAAGCATGCCCAAGCAGCAAACGCACTTTCAAAACCCAGTTTCTTTGTGTGTCTGAAATGGCCTCTCAGCATCTGTTGAGTGCTCCTGCTTGGGCTTTACTCAGTTCTAGTTCTTCAGAAACAAATTTAAGAGCTTTCTGCAATGAAAGATCCTGATACTAATGCTTATTGCACCTTTAACAACAGTATTTTCCAAGACAATCATGTACCTTGTGACTGAGAGAGGAGAGGGGAACCCTGCTGTCATGGATTATCATAGACATTGAGATGATTGTTCAAAGTCATTTCATTGGTTTATGTTCTGCTTATGTATGTTGATTTGAACTTGTTCTTTTTCTTGTGTTTTCTTGTACGAAAAAAGGTGTGTTCAAAATCCAAAAGAGTGTGCTTTTCTCTATGGCTGTGTTGGTATGCTCTCCCTCATGTCAATCTCATTTTGTTTTTCCAGATTCAAATAATGATTGACAATTTGAAGTCTCACTGTCTAGTTCCAATGATACTACTGAAGACTAGGAAATGGGGACCTGAGTATTGTAGCCATACAGGATATTCTAAAGTTTCTTGGAGTCTGTGATATTCCATAGCTAAAAGCAATGCAAACTAAGTGTTGTGATAATAGTATTTGTCAGTTTTTCAAATGTGAAGCTGGAATGTATAATTTATGTTAATACACAGTTATCTAATAAATTTTTCATGGGTGGTTTTTTTCAGGTTGAGCAATTATCAATAACTTTCTAGGAAAGTAGAATACGTAGTTTTGATGCCAAGACATTAGCATCCATCAACAGTTTGGCATCTAAATTTGTAATTGTTGACTTTATTCTTTTAAAACCACCCAGAAAATTAGTTTTTATTGTTCCTTGTTGTGGAAATACATTTCTAACAATTTTTTTAAAAATCGTTTCCTCTTCATATTCTCATCTGCTAGAACAACATGAGTTAGCAACATGAATCATTTGGTAGCCTTGTGTTTAAGTCTTTGAAGACAAAGTGCTGCTTCTGCTGACTGTAGACTTTTTGCCCAGGGTGATTTCCTCTTTCCATATAAATCAAAAAAACCCCTGTACTGCTGTTCTTCCCAAATCAGGTGGGGGCAGGGGGAACCCTCAAGGAATAAATAGCTGGTTTTCCTGTGATGTTGGCACCATAAAAACCACAGCAGCAACATAATCTTAAAAGATTTTTGAGAAACAAAGTTTAAGCAACATAAATGAAAAACAAAGCAAATTTCTCCACCTGCCCAAAGCTGGGGCAAGCCCCCACCCACATAACTTCAAAACCTGACAGAATTCTTTCAGAACATCCCTTCAGATTAGGAGTGTTTCTTAGGTTTCTGCAGATTGTTTTTTGGGCTTCAACTGTCAATATATCAGCTGTCTGTTAATGCATCAAATAATAAGATTTATTAGCAACATTTGTTCATATCTTAAATTTCTGTGAAGAATATGCAGGATGGGCAAAACTGGCTTCTGGGTGAAGATTTACCTACTGAAAAGCAGAAGGAAGTTTAGTTGTGGAATATCAGTGTCCATTTCTAGGAATGGTGGTTTTCCAGTCTGTCGGATGACATAGATCATAGCTGAGAAGTTTAAGCAACTTCCCCGCAGTTACTCATCAGTGACAGATATTTCACCCTGCACGTGAAGCAAGTAGACTAACGTAGATGGAGGGTGAATTCCTGCATCTGGCACTTCTTGTCTTTCTAGCCGTTTCTGGGCATCTGTCATCATCATGATCTATCCAGTAGAGAAGTCTCTCCCTCAGGTAAGAGCTTTCTTTTCCTACTTGGGAACAATATAGATGCTTGTTCTTTGTACATAACTTGGTTTACAAGCTGTGTTAGTATTATCGCACAGAAGTATTATTGGCACACAAACCAATACTGCTGCAGATCCAAAGGAAGCCTGTTGGTAAGCAGGACTGGCCTGTGACTGTAAAGAGTCCTCTTAGCCTTTGCAATGTTTTTGTTAGAAAATCCTGTTACTGTATCCTGTGTCACAGGTAAGGCACTGAAACACAGATGGGATTTATCTGTCCTGAGAATCTGCATCTTCAGATCCTTCCTGCTGCCTATGTACAGGCTCACCCCTTGCCAAGCTACAGCAGTGGACCCAGTGGCACTTCAGCAGGAATGGCCCATGAAGGAAAGGGAATGGCCTGGCTGGAGCCCTATTTCTGCCAGCAGTGAGAACACTGCTTCCAGCAGTCAGGAAGAGCAAACAGAAACAATTTTGAAGAACAGGGCCCTGGCCTGGTGGGTATGCCTGCTGTGGTGTTTTGATACTGATTTCATGCTGGTATAACGGCAAGATTGGGCTTTTCAATTGCATTCCTAAGCCGGGAGTGTGGTGCCTGCAAATGTAGCAGGGCTGTTGATATAGGTGAATTGCCTACAGCTATGCAAGACCATTGTGGCGGAGCCAGGAATTCAGCTGAGACCTCCTGAGCCCTGCAAGGGCTTCTCCTATGCCTCTTCACTGAACTTTTTCCTGTATATCTTTCTACCTTGGCATGACTAATGCTCAAAAATAATGTATACTAACCTCTAACATTGTAATATAACAAAATAATGTGTGTCTTAATAGAGAATTTAAATTTTGCACTTGCCTGTCATGTTCCAGGCACCAAGAAAGGTCAAAGAGCTGTAATAGTTGTTTTGAGGAGCACTGTATTTGCAGTGCTGGTCTTGAGTTACAAATCCCCTGAACTTGCTGTCATTGGCTGAAGCTCCAAAATGAATCCTAGCCCCCTATGTGGGAAATAAAGCAACATACAGCAACACTCTGAAAGTTGGAACTAACTGGTTTGACTCATTTGGAAAAGAGTCAGAACAGGAACAGCTGTCTGTGCTGACCGTTAGGGGATTAGAGTGCAGCAGTTGCGCCTGCTTTTGTCTCCCTTAGTCTGATTCTTGCATCTGTGGTTTTAAGTGATCAGAGAAAAGAAATACCATGATTACCTTCTTAGTTTGTCTGCTATGTTAGCCACTTTAAAAACTAAAGCGAAAAAGATCAAAGAAGGTGATCCAATCCTTTTAGACATCTGTAGCCACTGCAGTCAGGCGTGTTTCAGAGTACTGTCGAGTGAGTGCTTCAGATAGCCTTATGGTGAAGTATGCAGCTGGTGGGAAGAATTGGGAGATGTAGAAAGCACCATATTACATAGAACCTGACCACTTGTGTTCTCAGGCCAACATCCCTTTTGCCCAAATTCTACTAATGTTTAACCAGATAAAGATAGGTTATTTTTGCTTCATTTTGAAAAAA
Source organism: Galbula dea (assembly GCA_013399015.1). Taxonomy (NCBI): domain Eukaryota; kingdom Metazoa; phylum Chordata; class Aves; order Piciformes; family Galbulidae; genus Galbula; species Galbula dea. The sequence goes on along the minus strand of VWZX01001164.1, from coordinate 1,013,895 downwards.
AGAAAGCAAACATTTTCCCCTGCCCCAGCAAGGACTGGTCATACAAAGAGAAAGCACAAGGTTGTTGGACTGAGATCATGCCAAAACAACCTTTAATTTTTTGCTATAAATTAAGGCTTGTGTTCAACTAAAAGCATGCCAAATAGCACCTGTGCCCTTGCCTTGCAGTAATGCTGTCAAAAGGAATATTACCTTCTTCTATGCTCGTTGTGCCACAAATGTGCACCTGTACATGTTAAGGGCTGTAGCATCACATCTGCTTTGGAGAGCAATGCCCCCAGGGCTCTCCATTCTCACTGAATCGCTGCAGTCTTTTGGGGCCTCTGAGCAAGCAAAAGATTTAAATTCTGCCCAACCACTTGCTGCAAAGGCCATTGTAATGTCCTCCTCATCCCTGATCATCCATTTCACAGTTTGGTTCCTAAAGGGGAGACCTACTTTCACAACATCTGCAAGCTCTCCCTGTTGCCACAGGGGTTGAGGGTAGGTGCCTTTTGCAGGGCAATAACTACTTTTAAATTAACGTGTCTCTTTGCACTTGCTGCAGTTTAGAAACCTGCATGTCAGCTGACCCATGTTAAGCCAAAGACCGTATGACTAGGGATGTGCTAACAGCACCAGTGCACTAAACCACGACTGACAGCCTGACACAGCAGTGTGCTTTAAAATGGTAGGGCTCCAGTGTTGAAGTTGGAATTCTGCTTTAATTAGGCCGTTACCTGACCTTCAAACTGTATTTTCTTCCTCCTCTGCATGCTATGCTGGAGGAAGGGCTGATGGAGAAGATAGGAAGAGCCTTATCTGATCGTTATCGGGAGTGGACAAAAGCCATGTGTTGCCTTTTCCTTTTGACATGTGCAATTAGTTTGGCTTGTGTGGAAGAAACATGTCAAGGTAAACGACCATCTCTGTCTTTCCCCTTGCTGATCTCTGACAAGGTCTGTCATTTGCTCCTTGTGTGAAAAGCTATTCAATCATCTCTTGACAGTGGTATCCCTGTCATAAAACTTGCTGCATATCCTGATTATACAGCACCATGAGATACCTTTGCTCAAGCAGCGCATCAGGCGGTAGCCTGCCACTACTGTTAGGCTGTTTTACAAGCCGAGTGCACTCCAACTCTCCTCATAAAACGTTGTTTGAACCTGGGTGTTTCCACATCTCTTTTCAAAAGAAGCTTTTCAGTTTTTATGGGTATACAAAGATCTTTCTCTCCAGGGCACATGACATCAGTGGTGCTCAATAGGAGTTTGCTGCCATCGCCTTTGCTTCTGAGCAATCACCTTCCTGCCAGTGCAGCAGCAGCCTGTGGCTCTGCTGCCTCCTTTGGCCTCCTTGTTGGGGATGCTGCATGTGTCCTGTGTTTGGTCCAACTTCTCAGTCTTCTCAGGCAGGGATCTGTGCTAATGCAGTTATCTTTGGGAAATCAGTGAAATTAGATGCTGCCTGGAACTGCTGCTGGCCAGCACACACAGGAGAAAAACCTTCTGTGGCTGCATGTTGCAGGTGACTCTCATGGAAGGCAAAAGACCTGTTTTGAGGGGTGTGCTCTGTGTGTTAATGTATAGATATAAGAATTTATTTTCTTTCTAAAGTTCAGTCCACTAGATTTAAATAATGCTGTCCTTATGAGAAACAAAGTCAAAAGCAAAGCAATCCAATGCAAATGCAGAGAGGGAGTTCACTTTAATTCACTTTTTAGGCCTATTGCAACTGTGTTGCTGATAGGTTATGCCAATGAAAGGCATTAAGCTTGCTCTGTGTTCGTATCTCAGAAGTATGTGTGTGTGCCCTTCCAGCGCTGCTGAAGGGGTGACTGCTTGCCACTCCCAGCATGAGCCACAGTCACAAGTCTCTGGTCATACCCTCTGTTTCACTACAGATTTCCTTTGTGGCCATGGGAAAGCCGTTTTAAACTTGCGCTGTCTCCTGCTTTGATCAGAAGTGCTGCTAATCCTTTTCCTCCTTGTGAAGTTGAATGTGCATGAATACTATTGGTATGGCAGGCTGGTGACTGAGCGCTCTGTCTGTCCCAGGACTGTGCGGATGGTTTGTGTTTGTCCTCACTAGGATGCTGTACGTCAGCAGATAGTGATGCCAGTGCTTTCTGGTGTCACTTCGGACACAGTGGAGAATGTTCCTGGGAAAGGTTTACAAAAAACTATGTTCAGTCACAGACATTTTGTTTTTTTCTCTAAGCAGTACTTAAGAGGTGATGGAGTAGCAGTTGAGCTCATCGGGGACAGAAATCATGTAATGTGTTAGAAAAGGAGGAATATTTAGAGGTTAGTATCATGCAAACAGCACTGGATTTTTACACTTTGAAAAAGTACTTAGCTTTTCATTATAAAGGGGAAAATGGAAGCATGGCAGGACACAATGGCTTTCCGGAGGGCATACAGGAATTTTTTGTTATTGTTAGCTCTAACATACAGCATGATCTGGCCGACAAACGACTGAAGTCCTGTGCTACTGGAGAGCCCTGGGATCATTTCGTCAGAGCAGGACAAGGCCCTACATTTGCAGAGACATCACTGGTAATCAGAAAGATGATTTGTGCTTTTTATCTCTCAGACTTGCCAAAGGGTCTTTAATCTGATGGCACTCAAAGCTAAACCTGAGGACAGATAAATCATTAGCTGCTAAGCTCAGTCTTTATCAGGCTCTAAACTGTGGGAGGCAGCACCAGGGGTTGCAAGCTCAGGAATGGGAGCACTCAGCAGGGACAAACTCGTTGCTTTTACCCCACACCCTTAGCCCCTGCTTGGCTACCCTTTACTCTTCGGTTCTCAGACGAGGCCGAAGCATTAAAGGATAAGAACAACCTAATCTTAATGGTTCCGTTTCCTTTAAAGGCTTCTGTAACAACACATGCTATACAAGCCTACGGTCAGCAGCAGACTGCGAGGCCTCTGCGAGGCCGCGGAGCCGTCACTAGATGGTGCCCGAGGAGCGGCACGGCGGGGCCAACACCAACACAGACACGGCCCAGCTAGGCTCCGGCCCTGTCCCCGACCCCGCCCCGCCGCGCGCAGACAGGCCTGCTGAACGCGGAGGGGTCCTGCGGCCGCCCCCCGCCCTCCCCCTTACCGCCACCGAGCGGCCTTCTGCAAGGTGGTGTGTTGTGCTCGCAGCGAGGGGCAGGCGGGAGCTCCTTCTGGGATGAATGCGGCCGTTATTTCTCCTTTCTGGGCTTAGCCCTTATTTTAAGTAAGGTGACTAATTTTAGTGCTAAATTGAACCTAATTATTATGATCTAATGAAGGGCTGCTTTAAGTTAAATAATGACCCTTGCATTGTATTTAGATGAATGAAGAATTAACCTCAAAAGGTTGCCCTTCTCAGAAAATGGATTGCACACTTGGTTTTCTCTATTGATTAGTTTAGGTATTTAAAGTGCTGCATTTTATCTCACCAGCTGGCTGGTAAATTTGTCATGATGATACTTAAAGGAGCAAATTGATGTTGTTTATTTTTCCAGACCTTTTTCGCATATTTCTTGGCTTCTTAGTGCACCTTTGAGCTGTATAGTATTCTATGAAGGAATAGTGATAACCCTTCTCCTTAAATAAGCATGACAGTATAACATCTCTGTTCAGCTGAAACACCGATGAAAGGGATGCTGCAGTGTGAAATGTACATTACATTGCAGCTGATGGAGTGAGGTTAGCAATCCTGAAGAGGTTTTCAGGAGGACTAGAGTCTTCCTGTATTAAATGAATGATGGGAGGGTTTGTCAGAATTTCTTTTCCCACCAAAAACTGGAGTTCATTTCTCCTTGGAGATGCCAGATAATGGGAACTCTCCTAATAATTGCAAAGTACTTTAAGACTGCGTAATGTTAGGGATTTTGAATGTGAAATGCAGCTAAGCAAAAAAAGACACATGCATTTCTGTATTCTGATCTCTAAGGAAATGATAGGGTGATGTAAAGTTTTTAAGTTGAATATCGGCATCTGGTTTACCTACTGAAATTTTAAAAACTTTCAAGATTTTCTCCAAAAGATAATGGGAAATGGGGAGGCATTTTGTGCTGTAATGCCAACAACTGCTGAAAATCACTCCTCTGATGCGGGAAGCACTGCTAGCCATGGTTGTGAACACAAAGATGGGATATTTCCTCTGCTTGTGCCCAGGGAGCAGCCTCAGCTCTGCTTTTCCCAAGTTTCCATTTGTAGGGCATGGGTGACGACTGTGCCATGGCTCAATGTCTGAGCTCAGTCTGACCCCACTAGGGCCTCCTATGGTGGGCCAGAGTGTAGTTGTAGATGTCTCATGTTGGGGGAACAGGAGGTTTGCAAGCACTTGCCGTGGGCAAGCCAGAGCAGCGTCCTGTGCCAGGGTCCAGCCACCCCCATCAGGCTGCACTGCCCAATGTGTGCAAAGGGCTGTGAGCCTCCACCAAGGTGGTTGTTTCCACAGCTGTCAGTCTGTAGCATGCTCCTTCAGTTACCCTGTCTGGTTTCTCAAGTTTACAGATCTGCTTTTGGTCTCTGAGTGAGTGATTGCCACCCCTTTCCTAACCCCATATCCCGGCCAGCGGTAGGAATATGCACGCCACTTAAATTCCCCAAACAAAATGGAAATGGAAAGTCTTCGGCTGAGTTGAAAAGAACAGCAAATTCTGCTCACAATCTGTAATGCAATTAGCGTTATTTGACTTGGCAGCCTTCGGAGGGCCTGCGTGGGCTGCAGGCTGCAAAGGGCCTGGAGTCAGCCGCCGTCTAGGAAGCAGGACCTGGGAGGAACTCACGGTAATTTTTACATCTGAAGTCTCTCAGTGGTTTTTCTCTCCTATCATCTTCCCTCCACCCTCGGCATTCAGATGCTGTGGCCAGTCCTTCCTAGCTGGGAAGGGGCAAAGGGAGCTCCAGTTCCTGCCCTCCTCCATACCCCAGCCAGCCCTGTGGGTGTCTGGATCCCCCGGCCTGGTCAAAGAAAAATAATTCTGGGTCAAAACTCACTGAGGCATCTGTGTTTCTGAGGGTAGATTATTTCTTGCACGGGAAGTAGCATTAGGTCTGTGTATCTGGCCTGCTAATTGCTTTAACTGGCTGAAAAAGATTTTAATCTGTTCTTGAACTGTTTATGCTAATTTAACAGAATAGCATTACCTTCAGATCCTGCCCCATGCACACCCAGAATGTAAAAACAAGTCTTTTGGTAAGAAAAGCAGCACAAAGTTTCAAGCCATGCTCGTAGAAGTTCTGAGAGACAGGAAGTTATGGGCAAATTGATTTCACCACTGGGAAACTAGGGATTTTTTTCCCCCCAAGTAATGACTGTAAAACATGCTAATGCTATTCAACATTAGTGCATTAAAGTGTGGCCTTATTAATTCAAGACATAAAGGCAACAAAATAAGCTGTTAAATTTAAAATATAATACATATATAATGAGAAAAAATCTGTGAAAGCTTTATTCAAATGAAAATGCAGAATTGTGTGAGCTAGTGAAGTATCTTTTGTGCTGAGTTATGAGCACATGTAATAGATTTAATTATTAATTTCTCCATTGTTCTATGCAGACAGACAGGGTTCAAGGCACAGTCATTCTGTGGCTTTCATGGATCTAATTTGTATAATTATTGCCTGAATGAAGAATTGCTCTGATTCCTAGCTCACTTTTTCCCTCTCCTAAGTACTACCTTACTGCTGCTTCCCAAAAGGAGAGCACCTGCCAGTGCTTAAGGAATCAGCTGATCACTTGCAGTGATGAGGCATGCTTCCAGTGATGTTCTTTTTCAAGCCTTTTTGTCTAAATGAATTATTGTGCATCCTTTTTAATTTTATTGAACAAATTACATTTGTCAAGGTCTAACTTTGTAAATAAATAGTGGGAGACACACAGATGCATGTTGCTGCTGTTCAAGGTCTCCTGTTCTATTTATGGAAGCCAGATAAATGTGAAACAAAAGAGAAACTTTTCTCTAAAAGCAATTATCTTGCTGCATTCCCATCAGTATAATTATATTGCAGGGAATTTTAAGAAGTCATACAAATAGAAGTGAATGCTTAAAATCATGGCTGAATTGTTATGCAAAAGCTGAGGAGAGTGTCTTGCCTCGTGCTAACAAAACATGCTGGCTGTCTGTCCTCTTACATCTTTTCACCTGAAATGTATGTGTGTATTCATCATAAAATAATAACCTGAGTTCTGTGCTATACATATGAAAAGTATGGGAATAACTGTGGAATTCCTCTCAATTTTGAAGTGCTAATATTAATGGGTTGAAATATTTTATCACTCAGGCATTTAAAAATTCATGGCCCCACTCTGGGAGTACCTTTAATTATGAATATTTTCTTTGACTTCAAAAATGCATTGTAGTAATAAAACAGGGTATCTTTTTTGTTTATGGAAAGATATTCCAAATAGGAAGAGGAGCAAGGCCCAGGAACATATACCCAGGTCCAGACTGCATTGGAAGAGGAGTCTGGTAAAAACCATTACATTGACCATAATTAGAGAAAAAACATTACAAGTTTTTAGGAAGCTGCAGTACCAGCGTGGTTTCTATAAAGTCACATCATTCTTGGGGGGGTGAGTAGAGAAAGTCTGCCAGGACAATAAATTTTTTTGTGTGTATGTCCATTTTCCCATCAAATTTTGAGAGCTTTTCTTGAAAATATAGTTTTCTTTTTCCTTTAATTTGTTGTGAAGATTCTGTCAGGTCACTAAAATAAAAATTATGGGAATGTTCTGTAGATGCTTTCACACTTCTATCAGAGCAGAAGGCTCAGCAAAAGCAGGGGTACTTCTTCAGGAGAAGCAAGACCAGGCCTGGCTGAAAGCCTTTTCCAAAGCAAAGGAAAAGGGGGTCCTCTAGAAGGGATCTGCTATACCACAGTTAAGTTTCTCAGCTGTTGCCTTCATTTGCAGGGAGGTGTTATGGAAAGGTGAGACTATGATAGTGCAGTTAAAACCATTAAACAGGCCTTGTATGAAGAAATGAAATAAAAGCAACATGGGATAATTATATGATGTTTCCAGGTTTGAATTTGTAACCTATATATTTAATTGTATATTTGCATTTAATCCTAGAAGTAGACGGATATTTTCCAGCTATATTTTTTTCTCTTACCTCCTCTTACTCCTGCTATATGCAGGATTGCTTTCCTTCCCTTCCCTCTACTGTCCCTTTTTCCCTTTTCCAGCCTTTTTCATGTCAAACAGGACCATATAAATTCAAAATCCAGCTATGAAGAAATGAGGTATTTAGCCAGACCTTGGCAAACAGCTTTAGCAAGTCAGGAAATATTTGTAACTCCCCATGCCAAGGCAGACGTTGTGCAAAGCAGTGCACTGAGAGGTGCCTGTCCCACACGGGACTGACTCCGTGCTGCACACCTACAGCAGCTCCAGCCCAATGTTTTCTTTTCTGTGAAAGCCATTTTGACTGCCATGTGTTTGCATTTATTTCCTTTCCGGCTCCATATATGACTCATCCGTAGCAGGACAGGAGAGCCAGAGCAGGGCTGGGCTGTTTGGGAGCTCCTCTCCTCACTTCCTAGCCCTGTTTTGGGCAGCTTTCTGGAAGGCAGTCCCATGATGAGGAGCTGTTCACCAGGCTGCAGAAATTAACTCCCCGTGCTCCTGGCAGCTGGGCTCCATCTTGATTTGCAGGGCAGGCACATGAGGGCTATCCTTTCCCCATGCCTTGATACAAGACACTGAGATGCTTCTCCCTCTGTAAAGCGATAGAGTCAGTTTTTATTCACTCTGGCTTTGAACCTTGCTGTTCCCTATGTGTTACCCACAAAGTGTACTGCCACTGGTCTGCTGTTCCTAGGTTTTAGTTCAATCCAAACCTAATCTTTTCTTCTTTTTCCAGAAGTCCCATTGGCGCCAGAGTTTTCTTGTGTTCAGCTGTGGGCAGGGTTGCAGTAGACGGTTTCCTCTCACTTTCTGGGATCCTGTGCCAGGGCAGAAGGTATGTTTCTATCTGAGGATTGTCCTTGGTAAAGACTCTCATTTCATGGGGGGGTTATGCCTGAACTGTAATGGTATTTTTGGTTTTTAGTAAATTCTCCTCCCCCTTCCAATAATCTGCAAATCTGTTACCAATCAGAATATGATATGTATCCTCTGCCAGTTTCAATAGGGCTTATTTCTATTACATCTGGCAGTGTGTCCAGTGGGGGAGAAAAAAACCTTAACCAGAATTAGCTGCACTAGAATCGGCTGCATTTTGGATGTGTTCAACCCTTTTGGCCAGACTCATTCTGGTTCATGAGAAGTAATTATCTCTCGAGCATCACATTAATATTAAAGATCCAGAGGCATTAGTGTTTAGGCAATATACCTTCTTTCCAGCTCCAAAAAAATAGATGCGGGGTAATTAAACTGAACATGCTCCAAATGTGCATATGTCTTTATTTATGAATTCCAATGTGGATTGTTCGGGAGGATAAGGTGGAAAAAGGAAAAGCAGACAAAAGTATTGAGACCTCTCATCTCCCTGGCCATTTCTGTTAGGAGTAGTTACAATCTGCTGAAAATGAGTTGTGGAAGCTAACAGTGTGTTAATAGCTGTATAGTGTGTTACAAATTGTATTAGTATGTTACAAACACTAGATACCTTCAACTGGTATTTCTGATTTACGCTGTTCCCCATTTCTTAGGTCAAGGGATTTGTGGTAGCTGGAGCTTGTGGCTGCTTGAAGCCAGGCTGATTGCTGGAGACCCTGTTTTGGGCACTGATGACTCTGCTCTCTAAAGCTGGTGTGAAATTGCATCCCAGCTTCTGCCTACTGAAGGAAAAATTGTCCTTGGAGCATCCAAAATGCTGCCTCCTGCAGGGTATCTATCTACTGGCACATGTTGGCTGCAGGGCTGCTGGGATGACCTGTCCCAGATGTGGAGGTGGTGATGGCTGCACTGTGTCCTGGCACATGGTGGCTACACACAGGAGAACGTAGCCACAGGTGTGCAGGTACCACTTGCAACCAATTTGTGGCAGCACCCCACAAAGATGGCAGCACTGCCAGCTTAAGGCTAGGTCTCAAGCCACAAGGGACTCCCATGATGACACACTCCCATACCTTCCATCATGACCGTGCCACTTGGATCTATGCTCATCTCTGGGTATGTAGATGATGTTGCATCACTCGTCCTTCTACCAGCAGAAAAAAACGATTACTCCACACTAGCCAGCAATAGAAGGGGAATTTTTTCTTTACTGAATTTTTTATTATGTTCAGTTTCACTCAGTAGAGAAAAACAAGTCTATAAAAGTGCCGCTAGCTTGTTTCAACTCCTGCACGTGCACCCACCTCATTTTCACACCCTGGTGAGGGGTGTCAGACGGAGCCTGGCTGCCTGAGCGGTCATGGACTGGCCCAATTTCCTGCAGAGTGCAGCGAAGGCCGTAGATATCAACTTCAAAGGTAAACAATTACCTTTTATTATCACACATGGCTTTAGCTCTACCAGTTTCAAATAGCACATAATCACAAGTCTGTGATAACATTTACTCCTGATGAGAGAAAATTTACCAAGTACTAAATTGCTGCTGAGATGACGGGAACATGAGCCAGGCAGGAATTAACTCCGATGATGAGTCAGCAGACGTTAATGTCTTGCACCATGCTGGAGACATCTGCTGAGCCGTCCACTGTTGAATCATCTTAAATATTTCTGTGTTATTACCCCTCCAGGAACAAGCATCGGAGAACTTTTGTGTTATATATGCATAGCTATTTTAAAATAAATATATGCAGGCACATAACAAGTGTATGCATTTAGGTATGTAGGTAATTTTCAGCTACGGGAAGGATGAGCAACCAGCAACTATTTAAAGTAAAACATGCATGAAAATGCTAATAGCAATTGCCTACATTTGGTGTTTGGAAAGCAATAGCTTTCCTCAATCATGGCTCTGATGAGCCTGAGAGGGTGACCTCATGTCCACATGGTACACCCTGAACATTCATGCAGACCAGCCTGGCCAAGCTCTCAAAGTAGGCGCTACAAGTTCTCCAAGGGCTCCTCATATTTTGGAATTAATCCCTCCAGAACAGCTGCAGGGTGCTGCATTCAACTGTATCATCACTTTTTTGAGTTTTTTTTCCCATATGCCCAGAATGTCAATATGTAGTTAGATGAATATACTAACTATGTGCAATCAAAGGCATCAAATGAATTCAGTGGAGAGGGGCGAATGCCTTCTTAAATGAGCTTCTTTTTCACTGAAGGCTCTGCAACTGTGCTTTGTCCTTTTTCTGCTGTGGATCTTCAGCAGATGCTAAAGGCAGTGGCATATAACTGGGGGTGCCAAAGGACTATAATCATTGCACAAAGGAAAAGGCAGAGCTTTTATCTGGGAAATTCTGTGTTGCATTCAGCTTAACTCACTGTGGCAAAACAACTCAGGTTGTTTTAAAGTGCATTGTCTGTTCTGGCCTTCATTAATTTAAACTTTTGCATACATAATTACCCAACTGTATGCACATGAGAACTGCAGTAATTCAGTGCACATAGTGTAAAGCTGCATTTTTTGAAACTCTAGCTCTCTGAGGCCTGGAGGTCAAATGTTAATTCTAGTGAGATGTAAGAGTTGTCCATGTTTGCCAAAAAAAAAATGTTGTTTCAGGTATTCTGGAGTCTGAGTGTCACTGCTCCAACTTGTGTTTTTAAGATTTCCCACTCCCTGAATTTTCAGCTGCAACTTAAAAAAAATAGCATCCAACCCACCAAATGTTTTGGAAAGCAGGATGAGAGCAGGCTTGGCTATTGCAGAGAGGACAAGCTGACAGTGGAGCTGGTGCTCCGCAGGTGCAGCTATGGGGCGGTGGGACCAGACAGCCTCAAGGTGCTTATCCACCCTCTCTACTCTTCTCCCCCTTGCTTTTGCTGATCCCAGGCTTAGCCTCCACTCAGGGCAAGCACATGGCTGCCTCCCATCTGATGGAGGAGCTCTCAGCCCATGTGCCCCTCTTCCCACGGCCTGGGGTGGGTGCAGATTCCTGCTTGTCCCCACTCATGAGCCTGAGGACCTCAGGGCTTCTGAACAGGTTTGATGCTAGATGCTTAAAATATCTCAAAGGAAATGATGCGAACATCAGTCTCGGTTTTGCACTCAAACACTGCTTTTTCCAAAAATTAGCTCTGGCAACTCATCTTAAGGTGCCCTAAAATAACAGCTTAGTATTTAATGAACATTAAGGGGGAATTAAATTAATCTAAACAGTAGTTTGATTTCAGACTTCTCAGTAGTGGCTGCATAGAAGTAAAGAAATGTTTTTAGACCAAGTAAGAAAACCATCCTTTGAGGATTGGTTTACAGCCCTACAGAATTTTCCACAAGGTTAATAACCAAGTGAAATGTCCTGTTGGGAACAATCCCATTCCCACTACTGCCCAGTCAACAGAGTTTCATCAGGAGGTTTCAAGTAAGTGGCAATATTTTTCTTCTACTATGGAAAATTATGCATCTCCATATTTGAAATGCTTTCTGCCATTTTCCTTTGCATGCTTAACTTCTTGGGTGCAGTGCATTAACTCTTCTTGAAGTATAAAATGGAGAATACATGTGCCAGACTATTTTTGTCAATGGTTTCCAAAAACTATGGAATTTCCTGCCCAGCTACATCAGATCAGCCAACAACTTTGTAATTGCTGAAACCAGCCTGTTGATTTTCCTCCCCAGTGTTTTGGCTAGTCTGGATGAGCTTTTTCTTTCCACTGTCTTGATATGATTCTTTCATTGTGCACTGTGCTATATTTTTTATGGTCAACATATCCTATAGCAAACAATTTCAGATTGATGGAAGAAGGGAGATTGGATTCAAGTGAGAGATTTGAGTCTAGGATGGGGAGCCAGGAATGCCTCAGTTCTTGGACCAGATCTGCCACTAAATCAGGAATCCACATAAAGCAAAGCCACATGATGAGCAATTGTATGATGATTTAATTTTCTGTGCAGAGGAGGAAGTGAGTGTTTGAATGTGGTTCTCTTCTTGGCATGCCTGCTGCAACCAAAGCCGTGGCTACAGGTGGGACACCTTGTGGGGGGCAGGGAGCAGGTTCCCTCCAAGGAGTGGCTGAGATTTGGGAGGCTGCTGTCTAATTAAGGACCAGGAGTTTTCACCAGAGCAGTACTTGAACTAACATCTCAGTGGTAAATGCAAATAAATTAGTTAAGTACCCCTGTATGAAATTTTCCTGCTGAAAAATTCATTCTATAAAAGCATTTATACTGTATTCTTTATTGTCAGCTAATCCAGCCCAAACTCATTAAATGGCAGTGTGTGGGTTACTCGCTGTCAGTGAAATTATCAAAGGCATTTTTCAGCTGGTGCACCAGGAAAGCATGTGCTTCAATGCCAACTAAAACAATAACGAGGAAATGTTATGATCAGACTTGACCAGATGACCTTTCCCATTTTAGATTAGTTCTTAATTTCAGCGCAAGGGTCATCCTGTGAGAATACGTACAATAAGTCACTGCTCACCTCTCACATGAAAAAGAAGTGACTTATTAGAAATCTCACTGTACTCATTGCAGTTAATGAGATGTGGAAAGCTTTATAATTTGATTTGCTGGACCATATGCTGTAAAGGGATACTGCTGATTTCATTCCTCCACATTTAATTTAAGCAGCATGCAATGGCTTCTTCGTATGGCTACTTACATAATAAAAATTAACTTGAAGTATAAAAAAAATACACCATTGTGGGGTTTATTACTCTATGTGGTTGAGTTTCAAGTGTTTCTCATTGAAACATCTGTAAGTAATGTGTAGGTCTAATTTTAAATCCTGGCAAATATTTTCCATTTAACATTTGGTTTTACTGACAGGCTTGGAGCAGTGGTTTTCAGAGCTTGTCAGTAACAGATATGTATTTTCAAAGTTAAACATTTTTTTAATTGAAGATAACTGCAATTCAATATCTACTTTTCATATCCCTCTCATATTTTAGCAGTTCCAAGCAGCAACACAGACGTTCATCCCCGTTCCCTGCAGACTCCGGCCGTGGCAGCAGCACTGCAGCAGTGCAGGCTGTTCCTCATGGGCAGTCCCGGAGGTGTGGGGCTGTGTGGGGCTGCACAGCATTAGGCAGAGCAAGTGCAGCCCCGTGAATGGCCTCATCGTCCCAAGGGTGTAAGACAACAGTCTTGGAAGATTGTGAATGTCCCAAGGATGTGTCCTTCAGAGATGTCCCTTCAGATATTTTGCAGGGGACAGTTACACCCAGAAGGTGTTTTTGGGCCTCAGCCCCGGCTGGAGCTTGGCCCTGTGCCGCGGCTCAGCAGCACGTGCTCCCCTCTCAGGGCCAAGTGCACTCGCTTGTACTACAGTGGCTCACCATCAAGGCTTTATTTCAGGTTATTTGAATTTCGTCTGCAGACAAAATGAAACAGCTCAAACAGGCAGGCTGGCCTGCGCAGCCCATAAAAGCAAAAACTGAGCTGACTTGCCACTGTGTATCACGCTGCCTGGCAAGGCCCAGCACAGTCTTCTAGTCGTGGTGCTCTGTGTGAGAGCCTGAGCTGTGACTGGGCTGGAGGTGGTACTAGAAATACTCAGTGTGAGGCAATGAAAGGTCATATTGGTAGTTTAAGATTACTCTTATATAGAAGTCCAGGAAGGCTAGAAATACAGGAGAGTCACTGAAAGAAATGCCACAGCATTATTTGCAATTAATGCCACTGTGTCCACAAGTTCAAAATATGAGGACTGTGTGGATTTTAGTCTAACCCATTGGTTAAATTTGATATCAGGCCAAGAAATCTTGTGAAGTTGAGTTGCTGCTCGTGGGGAACATGTCAAGGCAGGACATGGCCCTAAGATGCAGCAGGTCTGCAGCAGCTACAGAAACAGCATTTTGTGAGGTGCATGGCAGCGGGACGGTGCTTGTACCATGTTCCCATCACTCTGTCTGTCCTTCGCTTTACTGTTTCCTCACTACAGTTCTAAAAACAAGTTTCATTCTGCTTTCAGTGAGAAGTAATAATAGTACATTATTTCCCGTAGACCCACACTGTCATCTTGTTGAATCCTGAACTGCAGCAGCAGAAAATTGGGTTTTGGCGTGGGAGGATTAGCCATGGTGAGGATCTGTGGATGCAGGATGCCAGAGGGAGGCCAGCACAGGGCACTGTGCCTGCCAGTGGGAGTGCAGGGACCTCTGCTCTCCTGCACCACTGTGCCGAGCTCCCAGGAAAGAGTGTTGCCTGAATTTAACAGCTTTACATTTAGAGAAACAAACACATCTTTGCTACCAAAGACAACCCATTTCTTTTTAATTTGGTAACTGCCTTTAGTGCTTTGTGATGGTCTGTGGTGTGGGTTCAGAGGTTGAACCAAAGGCATGGGCTCAAGCAAGCCCTCTGCATGACTTGGGACTGAGTCTTTTTGGTGGGGATCTCTCCAGGGGCTGAGTCACAGGCCCTTCGTGCATAGATCTCCAGATTAAAAAAAACAAAAAACAAACAAAAAACCCAAAACAAAAAACGACCAAAAAACCAAAAAAAAATCAGGTTTCAATTTTGATATGTCCCTGTTTTCTTTCATCAGAAGTTTTGAAATGTTTCTGAGGAGGTTGGTGATAGTCATAATCTCAGCCACAGTGATTTCTCATAAACACTGAGAGAAACTGCAGCTTTACTGAATATAGCATCTGTTTTAAATGGCTGGTGGTTCACTTGTTTTTAATATGAGTACAAGCACAGAGGCAAGTAAAATCTAATGAAAGTGCTTAGAAGATTTTGTTTTGATACCCCACAGCAGCCCTGGTTTATACTGAAGGGGGAAAAGATATCTTTATAGCCAGGCCTGCAGAAGCCAGAAATTTAATCTTTCTCCACAACTTATTTTATTGCATTTTTAATTTTCTCTTGCATTACCCTGACCCTTTTCTGGAGCTTTTGACGCCTAGTGCTTAATTACTTATCATTAGCAATGTACATGGGGGCCTTCCTGCATATTTATAAATGTGATCATTAGTACATGGGAAGACAAAGACTTCTTTAAGACCATCATTAGTTATTCTGTTTTCATAGAAATGTTCATTAGAGAAACTACCCACCTGGTTAAATAATTATAATTAAGAATTGGTAATCTCCTTTCCATTTTCAGCTTGATCTTCAGGACGTGTGTGCATAGCTAAAGGAGCCTTGTTTGGCCATCTTACTATCTTTTCTTTATTTGAATTGTCAGGCAGATATAAGTCTGATTGCTGTGTTTTGGAACCGTATACCCTAAGAATGATTTATGGGAAGATATGTTATTAAAAAAAATTAAAGAAAGAAATCAACCCAGCAATTATCTCTGAATTCATTAACTGTACACTGACAGTGAGAGGTTATATAAGCCTTCTACTGTAATGCATGGTATGCAGTTAAGACGAAATGTCACTGGAGCCTGATTTCTCTGCCCTATCTGTGGTACTCACTGCAGATAGACCCAGACTGCATAAGGACACTTGCAGAATGGTATCATTTCCATATCATGGTATGGTATTACTTGGAAATGCCAACAACAAATGCGATGGTGTAGGTACTCCGGCTCCCAGCCATTGCGGGGAGCTGGTGGGAAACCTGCCCAAAGTGAGTGTGCGTGCCCATCTGCTGCAGGGCTGCAGGGAAGGGAGAGCAGCATCCATCTGTGCCCATGGCCACTGGCACAGGGAGGACTCACCTCTGATAAACCACAGCGATGGGAAGAGCTTGTCAGTGGCATAAATATCATCTGTAAACAATTAAGCAGCTACTGCTCATTCAAGGCAGATTTGAAAAGCAGAGGAAGTCTGCAATCACTTATATCTCCAATTACCATAAAAATATATTAGCCATTCATTCATTTATTAATGATTCATCAGTTAACCACACATAATGAGCAAATAATTAGCAATGCTGTACGGTTGCCAAAATTGAAGAAGTGTTGGCATTTTAAAGATGAAAGGTTGCATTTATGTAAAAAGTCGGGTGGTGATAAAGTTAATACAGAAGATAATTGTAAAAGTGGCTGTCCTATTTTAGAGGCTGAGGTCCTGCAAAACTTGCCTAATTGAACTGAAATTAATATTCTTGAAAAGCACATGTTACCACATACTAGCTTCTGCATTTACTCAGAGATCTCCCTTCAGTAAGGTACATCGCACAATACAAGTTAATAAAATGCCAGACAGCAAGACTGCCTTCTTTGTTTGCTCGGTTCAGGGCCTTGTGGAAAACAATAAATTGCATTCATGTCAGCCGAGGCCCATCCCTTTGCTAATTACCGTTTGGTGCCGAAATGACTTCTGTGAAATTGGGAGCATGAAGAAACACACAGCCATACAAGGGAGGCTTTTCAGACTACGGCAGTAAATGTGAGATAGGCCTTAGGCGCACAGATGTTAAAACAGTGAATTCCCCTACAGATTACACTAATGGAAACCCTGTCAGGGTAAGTCAAATCCGGGGTCTGTGGTCAAAATCTAATTAATGTTCCTGAACTTAAAAAGAATATGAATGCCTGGAGGTGATGAAGAACGTATAAGAAACTTGCTTGTTTGTGAAATAGCTCATGTGGATGGCAAGCGCCGCTGAGCCCTTCCTTATGAGGTAACACCTGCTGGAGGAGCTGCTTACGCCACTTGGTGTGGCACTGCAGGCACCAGGCTCGAGTCCTCTGCACAGACATGGCTCTTCGTATCTGGGCTGCCTCCTCAGTGGACAGTCAGCGCTGTCATTAAACATCTCTTTGTTTGGCGTGACCAGGCTCTGTCAGCATCCCTGTTTAGGAAGTATTTGTAGCTAAAAACCTAAGAAAGGACTAGCTCCTCTGTGTAGAAACAAAGGCTTGCCCGTCTATGTTGAGCTTGAGGACACTGCTGGGGCTCTTACAGCGCTTTCACAGCTGCACTGTGCACGGCCTGTGCAAAAACGGAGGAAATGAATTTATAATACAACAGTCTCTTCATTTTCACAAGCACAAAAATTCGCCTAAATACTTAAAATAACACTCAGAGTGGGACAGACCTTAAATTTTGAATAAATGAAATCCTAATCCAGTGTGTTGGTGAAACAAGCTTGTTATTAAAGAAATAAATTTGAAACAGCAAGTGGCTTGAGAATTTTGGATTTAATTATTTAAATCTACTTAAGATAACTCTCTAGCACTGTGTTTGGGTTTCCTGTTGAGAGACTGTTTTCCAGGAAAGAGGTCCCGCACGGTGCCTTGGAAATACTAACTTTCTTGGGCAACAGTGGTTTAAGCAGGAAAAACAAATAATTATTATGATAATAAGCAAGATATTGTATGGCAATTTGGTGTGATTTGCTGTATGCACCCTGTCATGAAAACTGCACAGAGCTGTTTGGGGGTTTGGAGAGAACACTGCTGTCCCCAGCTAAATGGTACATGTAATGCAGTTCCAAATGCTCTTCATGTAAGGGGGGAGCATTTCCCTTAGTAGTTATAGAACCAGCTATGATCGAAAGTACCTGAACCAGAAACTACCTGAACCAGCAGGTTTGCAATTGTAATTTAATTGGAGATATTATGTGTTATTTAATAGGTAAATACTGGGAATTGGACAGTTGAATGCTGATTGCTATACTTTAGTTAAAATCTACTATTTCTTCTTTAGGATGTAAAATTATGTCCACGGCATAGATCTGGAAGACAATAAATCTCTTTTCTTCAGGAGCTTCCTGGATCCTGGGTCTGCATTTCAGGTAAGAATCAGACAAGTGTATTCAAGATGACCCTGATCTGTGCAAAACCCAGCAGAGGGACAAGAACCAGGGAGGTGTTTCTTGTCCCCAGCCAGGACCCAGGCATGAGGGAAATTGGCTTCCCCCAGAGCCAGAAGCGAGCAGGGGAGAAAACTCTGGCTCTTGACTCATGTTTCCTTTTCCTGGGCTTGTGCTGTGACAGAGGGACTTAGCCGTACTTCATGCCAGCTGAGCTTCACCACGTGGCTAAGCTCCTAAAGGGCAAGCATGCTGTACATATGCTGTGAAGAACAGGGATGGTGGTTTTGTGCGTGAATATCCTCAGAAGTTATCATTTATGTCTTCAAGGCAGGATGCTCATCTTAACCGTATTCTTTCAATGAGTTCTCTCTGTATTATGTGTGTTTGCTCTTGCAGGGTGCCTAAATGCGTGTTTGGGGGACAGACTCTGTTGCTGAATATTGCCAGCAGTCGCTTGGTCAGTCGTGTTGGTCACTGTGGCTCAAATGCCACCCTCTGTCACAGGGATGAAGCCTTTCAGCTTTCCTAACACTACTGAGGTAAATGAATTTATCCTTTTTCTCATGCTTAAGGGTGAAATCTTAAGGAGATTTCAGGTTTCCAGCCAAAGCCTGTGGGGACAAAAAAGGGCAAATCCAGACTTTTGATTAATCTAGTTAAATGGTTCACTTACTACTCACAGATCTAATGGTCAACACAGCTGTGTCATCATCTGGATCCAAGAACACCAACTGACTCAAGAGCTGGTGCTCAGTTCAGCACTGGGCTCTCTGAAATTCACATGTGTAAGGATGGCGTTCAATCAAAACACAGATTTGCCTTGTTGTTCACATTCAAGCATGCTCACTCACTCAGCTGGTGACTATTAGCAATATTTTATTTTATAAATAGTTTTTTATTTTCAAGAAAAAACAATCTTACAAATGCTTTTTTTCTTAAGAAATTATGGCTATATTTATGTGTTACATGAGGCAGATATTGGTTGAAAGCCTAGCTCTTGCTTAAGAGTTGTCGAAAGGAGTTGACTAGTGTCCCCTAGCTGAACCATTTTTTCCCTCTGTTGGTTTAACCCATTGATTTAATTAAGGTCCAATAAAGAGAGGGCTGAAAGATTGTTAAAAATCCTTTTTGTTTTGATTTGTTTTGGTTTGGCTTTTTTTTCCATGGATCTGACCTGTGCAGCTCTGTCATTGCATTTTTGACTCACATGTGCTCTCTTTAATATGTAAGCACACTGATACAGAGGTGGTCTTCCTCAGAGCCAGTTGGGGTTTTTTTTCCCTTAATGGTAGATCAGATTTCATTTTGGTTTTAACCAAAACAAATGCTTTTCTGGAGACCTTTTACTTTAGTGAAAAAAACTAATGAAAAAGTAACCAAAGCGAGCCACAGTATCAAAAGGAAAGACCTTAGAAAGCTTCATGATGACCCTTTCTCTGTTTCCTTTCCCCATCCTCTTCTTGCCATCAGGGAAAGAAGAGGAGAAATGAAAACTCTTGGGTTTTTTTCTAGTTAACTAACAAGAATGGCTGGAAGTTTATGAAATAGGGGGGTTTTTCATTAGAAGTGCTTGCTACTTTTTTTCTGTCTTTCCTAGTTCGGTGTTAATGCTCAAAAAATGCTTCACATTACTTGTCATATTGCCAACTTCCCCTTTTCCTTTCCCTTCTCCTCCAAAATGCTCTGCAGTTTGCTACTCTAGGGTAAGAATAGCTTCTTTCAGCATTCTGATTTTGCCACTGGACAGGCATATCCATATCATGTAAGAGAGATTACCACAAATATGCACCCTCTCCACACTGTTCCTGTGGTAGGAGAAAACTTCTGGTGCCGGGGCTTATGGTGCTATCCCAGCTGTTCCAGGACCACAGTGACAGTCTTCAGAAGAATAAAAAAAGGAAAAAACCTCAGCTGCAACTTCAAGGAATAGCTCTAATGTGCTATTCATAGCTTGAAAGAACAGCATTGCTATCCACAGTGGCAGTTTGTGACTGAACTTTCTTAGATGTATCTCATGCTCAGATTTCCATGCTGCAGCTTGTTAGCAGGAGAGCTGCCTGCAGAGCTGTGGCAGGATTGCAGTACGCTAGGATATGCACTAAAATAAAAATCTGGTTAGTAGTTGTGTGATCCCAGTGCTGGCTGGGCACTGGTAATTAAACCTGGATGACAATAAGCCACCTGGACTTTGGGACTCCTGGGATGTGACATACTGCTTGCTGAAGGCCATTCCTGCCCAAGAATGCACTAGAACGGGCTTATAAATCCTACAGTGTTGAATGGGATTTAGGCACCTGCTTAAAGTTAAGTGCTTGTTTAGAGAGTTTCATGAATGAAAGCCTGACAATTGTGCCCAAGAGTAACTTTGAAATTAGTTTTAATTTGCTCATCATAATCAGCTGTCACAAGTCCGTGTGAAAAGGGTTTGATTTTGGAAAGATGAAAGACTTCCCAGGCTGTTGGCTTTTCTGTAAGTGCCCCTCATGGATGCCCAGCACCCTGCTGAGCTGAAGCAGCCCTGCCTCAGACCTGCTTTTATTCTGGGTTGCTCCGTGCTCTGCAAAGCAAACTGCCTTGCCAGCAATTGAAATTGCACGACTGTGCCTCACCAGGCATATCCCATCTGAGGCAATCTCTGCAGGCTACAACAGAGGAAGAGAAAGTCCATGCTATATTTAGTAGATGAGTGCAAAGGAAAGTTAGGGGAGTAAGAGAGGGGAAGAGGAGATTTGTGTCCAAGTGGAAGAGTCAGCTGGACCTCCCACGTAGCAGGCAGCAAGTCCTTTGGTATCATGGGAGGCGGAAAGCTTCAAGAGCTTTTTCTTCTAGGATTTTTTTTTTCCTTTTTAACCCCTTCATTCTTACAACAGTGTTTGAGGGTAAACTTGAAAATAAATCTAATGTTACACTTACAGCAAGCAGTCTCAAAGAAAAAACAAAATCCAACAAACTCAAATTACTATTTAATTCTGTATGTGCTCATCTTTACATGCATCATCTACCTAAGGCAAGCAGCACCGTGCCCATGTAACTCAGAGTTATTTTATTTTTTTGCTCAAATACATGGTTAATTAGTCAATGGATGATACAACTGTTGTGTAGCTCTTGGAAAGACTAAATTTGCAATTAAAACATTTTAAAGGCTTTCTTTTGTAGAGTTGTTAGGTAATTAAGCTGAAGTGCATCTACATTACAATATATAAATGTATTGAAGCAGTGGTAGCTGATGTAGTACTTAAGGGCAAGTATGGTTCAAACCAGCCTTGCATTTGGAGTCTTTTTTTCTAGCACTTCACTCAAAACCTCCCTAAAGCTAAATTAATCTCCCAGAAATGTATAGGAAATTTGGTTTATGAGGGGAAAAAAAGGTCTTGCATTATTACCATAGTCTATCAGTCTTACCTCAGTGTGACTCTATTCATTTTGCAATGTATGGCTGTTCATGACCAACCTTCAGAAGACTTTTGCTAGAATAAAGCATATCATAGGAATGGTCATGTTGGGCAGAAACAGGGTCTCAGCCCTGCATGGCTGCAGCCTGTGGGGCTGGGAGCAGATACAGGGGAAGCCTTTGCCTGGCCTACAGGAAGGGACTTGGGGACAGCACGGTGCTCAAGATGGCTCGGAGCAAACCTGGCTCTGCTGCTGTGCCTGCTGCAGCACTACTGTGGCCTACTCCCCTCCCCCAAAAAAACCATGCTCCAGGCTGCAGCTTCCCTCTCGGCCTCTCAAAGCTGTTCCTTCCCTTGCATTCTTGGTTCCTCTCCTCCTTGCCAAGTATACTGACTCCAGCCTGATCTGAAAGTTAATTTTAACAAATAACATCTTGGACTGAGCCAAGTTAGGATCTGGAGATAGGACACACTGCAGGAAGGGAGCAATGTAGGGGGGTGTAAAAGGGCATGAACACTCAGCCTTGTAATATGTGTGAGAGCTGATGCTCTCTAAGCAATCGAGTGCTTATTATTATTTCTCTTGGATAGGTCACCTGGGAGTGGAGGAATTTTTCATTTTAAATTAAAAAGAAATCTTTTATGATGTTCATTTCTGAAAGGAAAAAACCCCCTCACCTCATCATGGAAGCAATTAGATGGAAGACACACTGAAAGGAGTGATTAGTTGTTAATTTTTGAGCTGTTGGCTCTGACAGAGAGGGTTTTTGTCAAGGATTTTTTTTTTAAAGGTGTCTTTCAATTGTCTGTAATCCAAGGTTACTTCTCATTCAATATCAATTACCGTATGTCCATTATATGCTAGAGACTGCTTGAGGTGGATGCAGTGGTCCTCATCAGAGCATGTGCCAAGTCAAAATGCCAGCAGCTGTGTGAGCTACATGATAATTGTTCCTATCTGCTGCTTCTCTTTTCCAAGTCCCAGTAAATGTTCTAGGGAGTAACTTCCCCCTTCCTTGATGCAACCTGAAAGTACAGCCCTCTGGTTTGCATTTCAGGTTCCAAGTCAGCCATGTCAGGATTTGAACAAGAATCAAGGAGGATAATGGATCAGATGTAATTAAGAGGAAAAACTACTGCTGAAATAGTTGCACATTTTAGTTCTTTCTCTTTCTGCTCATCAGATTACAAATCTCAGTCGCACCACCACTTAAAAAAACTAACCTGCAACTGCAAACCCTTTATAACTGCTTTATTGTATCAGATGGAAACCAACTAACCAAAGACCACAATACAAAAAAATAAGCACATTGTACCTCAGAAACATATGAGGCTGAGAACAGAGAAAAAATGCAGTCTTGTTAAAATATGGACACGGTCCAGCAATAGAATGAGTAGGAAAACTTGAATGGATCAGAGTCAAAATCACTTTGCTTAATTCTTGGGGTTTTTTATTCACCAATCAGCTTACATCAGTGTTAACATCTACTGAGAAATGCAGCCATTTACAATTTGCAGTTCAATGTGTTACTTTAATTAGTATGAAAATTAAAGGGCAACTGTAGGCCAATGTGAATGATTATGGAAATACATGTGCATCACATGCAATGCTCTCATTTAATTAATCGTCTTGTAAACTATATCAAGCACTTCAAGTCAGTTGCTGAGTATAACAACTCTATTTTAAATAACCACTTAATACTTAACAGGATGTGGAGAAAACACTATAGCACACGACTGCTTCTCAAGTTTCAGTGTCTGAGATTTTTTAAAGCTGACCCAAGTCAACCCAAAGAATATTTAACACCCCATGTCTGAACACAAGAAACTCTGTGATGTACAGACATTAAATTACTTTTTTTTAAAAGTGAGAAACATTTTGTAAAATAGTGACTTTAGAAAACTAATTGGCAGCAGCAAACTTGAGAGTGAAGGCCAAAGCTAGAGGGGACCTTTTACTACAGTAACTCTAGTCAAGGAAAATGAAAATAAAGGCATCTTTGTTTCTCAGTCAAATTAGCTGATTAAGAAATAAAACATTTTAACATGCTTTAAATACAGCATTAATTATTTATATAAAAAAAATTAAAGCCAGATTCCATGAATTACACTTTGTGTGTGTGAATTGAACATTATGGGAATAGTAATCCTTTTACATTCATGCCTTACTTCATTAGGCAAAACTAAATATTAAGGGCTCTATTCATTCAAAAAAATTCTTATGCATTCAGGTCACACATTTTCTATGGCCTTTCTTTTTTAAGAGTACAATTCACAGCACTGGTTTTTAAGTATGATTCAGAAAAGCATCTAGTTCTACGGGATGGGCTCTGGTAAATGGATGTGTTAGAAAAGAGCAAAGATACAGTGGTGGTCTTGCTTGTCATCAGTGGCAAAGTTCAGAGTGAGTCCTATTGTATGGTCTCAAAGCCAGTGTTAAAACACAGAAAATCAGTTGTATTACCAGTAGGGAAGCTCTGAACTCTGTGAACCATTTTCCTTCTAGATTCACAGAATCACAGAATATTAGGAGTTGGAAGGGACCTCGAAAGATCATCTAGTCCAACCCCCCTGCCACAGCAGGATTCCCTAGACTAGATTTATTAGTAAATAATTTCCCCTCCTCATTGATTGCTTCCAATGATTCAGCAATGCTTTATTCAGGTGAATGCAGAACAGAGGTTATTTACTCAGGGATGTTCTTTTCTATTTTCCGTATATGTCCATTTTAGCAATGGTGTGTCCCATGCTTGAGTCCTCGGGAGGAGAGTCCTTCTGCTGAAGCTGCACTGATCTGTGGGATCTAATTAAACATGTGCTGGGTCTGAGGCTGGGATCATCAAAGTCACTTGTCTGCTCTTCGAATGCAGACCCATGAGGTAAGGAGCTGGTGAATTAATTGTTTTGCTAACGCATATGTGAAAAGAAAAAAGAATTGAACTCTGATTCATTTCAGCTTCTTTCCTTGGGTTTTTTGTTGTTGTTTTTACTGATAGAAGAGAGGAACAGCTTGAACTGTGCAATGGTGATAATCTTTAACTTTCAAAATAATTAAAAGATTCACTTACCGTTAAAATAATAACTTTAAAAGAAAGAGAGAGAGAAGAAAAAAAAAAACAACTCAAGAAAGAAATTATGAAAAAGGGGTTGCCCAGAAGCTGCAAATTGTCAGCTGGCTAAATTTAAATAAACTTTTGGGGAACAAAATATTGGGAAATGGAGCAAGGCATCAGATGGTTGGGTAAGATTGATGTATTTAATAGTTTAGTTAATATGGATCAACATCTGTCTTTAGTTACATCTGCACAATCCCCTGACTCCAGCAGAGTTGGACTTTTAGAACCAAGTTTGGACCAATGTTTTTAAATAGACCCCTGTGCAGAGTATCTGTAGAGAGCCTGTGCTGTTCAGTGCTGGTGTAACCAGGCAGCTCTGGAGAGAATGGGTAATACAATATGTTATTGTTTCTTGTGTTATTTTTAAAATACATTGAGGAGCGATATATACTTTTTATAATGGGGTGCTCCCTGTCTCTTTAAGTAACTGTCAGATGTAGGACGTCCTCGTGCCAAAATGCTACGGTCTGCTCCCTCTGTGCAATTGTTAATTAAATCCATCCCTTATTGTAGAGCCTGCCTAGTCTCTTACCCATTCTGCTTATCTGTGATACCAGATGATGCTCAGTAATTCATGGCCAACCTGCTCCTACCTTCAATAGGGCCTCCTGTGCACTGACCTTAACCAGCTTCACCTTTTTGTTATTCCCAAGGAGAACAGAGTCCTGGAGGGAACAGTTTTATCAACTGTTCCTGTTAACCAGATGATGGTTCAGTGATAAATAAATGGAGTGTGTGCTTGAGCTAGAGGCCTCCCACACACACCGTCACTCCCTGTCTCTCTCTGGTTCCCACTGCCTGGACAGAGTGGTGCAGGGAAAGGGGATTATCCTCAAAGGGCGCTTCGTACTGCACCACTGCTGGCACACAAGAACCACTTTTGCCTATCCAGGTAATAATATTCTGTCAGTTGTCCTGTCAGCTGAAAACTTTGCCTCTTTGGTACTGAGCTATGCCACCTTCAAATCTCTTTAGCCCACTGGTTAGGCTGATATACAGGAGCTGGTAGGAATATTTTCATAGCTGACAAGCTATTTCCCATGAACAGTGTCAAAGATTTAAAAGCCACTTCTGCAAATGGGACTTTCTGGCAAATATAGACTAAGCAAATCTTTTATTATTACCATATGGTTAGAAAGACTCCTAGACTTCTCCTGGAAATGGGTACTGTACCAGCAGAAAACAATATTCTGTTGGCCTCTGCATTGCCTCAAGGGTATTTACTATGGTAATAAGATCAGTAATTCATCTCCTAAAATCACTGGGAGTACAAATGCTTATTTAAGTAGATGGTATCTTGATTACAACTGAGTCAGGAGAGCTCTTAAAGCTGCCTCTTTAGGCTACAGATCTTCTGTTAAAGGCAAAGGGCTGGTGGTTCTTGGTAAATACAAGAACATAGTGTTTCACAGCTACCTTACATTTTCAGTAATTCTCAGTAGATGCACAGCACATCCTTTGGCAAAATGGGTGTGTACAAATATGTCGGGAAACTATGCCTGTTGGGGTTTAAAAAAATTTTTTCTATAGCAATGTAATGGAAAGAGATATAAATCTCTCCCCATCTCTGAATGGTTGATTAGAACAAAACAGACAGAGAAAAAGCCATACTCCAGCAGCACATGGAGCCGCCTGAACCCTGTTGTGCTGGGAGATGCAGCACCAACATAAATAAAGAGAGAGTCTTGGCCCAGAAAAATGAAGAGGGTAAGATCTGGGGGTAAAATCATAGAATAATGGAATTGTTTATGTTGGAAAAGACCTTTGAGATCATCTAATCCAACCATACTCCAACCCATGCTTTGCTTCGTCACAGAGTAGGTGAGTGTGAGAGAAGTATCCTGCTTGTGAGACTCTTGCAGCCTCCCATTTGCTAGCACACAAACTCAGTGGGCCTCTTCTCTGGAAGTCCTGCAGACAGAAGCCTTCAGTCTTGCTCAAATGTTTTTTTTATTGTTTACAAAGCTGATCAAGAGAAACCATGGTTTTATGGCAAAGGCATAAAAATGGAAGTTAAAGGACCTAGTTTCCAATCCCAAACTCAACTTCAGGAATTCTTCACAGAAAGTATGATGCAATCTAGAAATACAGATTCATATATTGTTTTATTTGATTTTGATCCCAGAGAATCCAAAGTCAGTGTCCGTAGCCCTGGTCCAGGAAAGTCTCAGATGATCCATAGTGTTTCACATTGGTGATGTGGCATTGAAGTTGAATCACAGAAAAACTGCACTAGAAGTGCCTAAACCAGAAGTTTTCTAGTTTGCCAATAAGCTTGAGCCCTTAATGAGGACATGTGGCTGAAATGGAAAGCATTAGCAGTTTTCCTGCAGGATGTTGTTCTGTACTTCAGCTTCATCAATACTGTTCCTTCTTTGCACAGTTATTAACCTAAATATCACCGAGGCATGTGCAAATTTGACAAGAGAAATATTTGTTTGTGCTGTCTCTATATTTCAGAAATTAAAGATTTTTCAGCAGGCACAATTCTGCCTTGTGAGCCAGAATTTTCACTCTAATTTTTCTGCAGTTGTGGAGCATAACAAACATTTGAAATAACTTTCACCAGCTTGATCACTGTTGTCAGAGAGTATATATGTAAATGAAGCTAATAAATTCTGCTGAAGTTTTCTGGATTCCACCAGAATATATGGAATTGTCTTTTGCTAGTTAACAGCACTTAACACTTATGTTGCAATTTCCATCCTCAGTGACAAGCTTATTAATCAATGCAACACTTCTGAAAAGAGCATTGCTATGTGTTCCTGTTAGAGTGTGAAATTTAAAATGTATGGATGTGCTCTGAAACGTTGGTCAAATATCCAAAGAAATCTGGGGTTTGAATTTGGGAGTTTGTGGTTTCTGTCCCATGACTAGGCCAGACTCCTTTGACACACAGGCCCCTTTATATGTTTCATAGATCAAACTCCGCTGGATTTAGAGCCACACATCAGTGTGACTATATTCTGACTTTGAAATGTGGTTGATAACATGACTGGTTTTTATAATTGCTGCCTAGGAGGACCTGAGGTGGGGATACAGCACACTTCTGTGGTTTGCACTTTGCAGCTTTGTCAAGACTCACAGGAGCTGGAAGGTGTGTTTCCAGTGCACAGTAAATAGGATTGTGTTAAATGACCCCCGCTTTTTTTCATGCTAATAGGTGTGACAGTGTTAGGTTAACAAAGAAGTCAGTCCCGACACAGCAATGATAATTTTGTTTAGAGTGAAATCCATTGAGTTCCCTCACCTCTTTTCTCTGCCTGCTATTGTAGGACACTAATGGTACCACTAATCTGCTCTCCTTGCAGCCAAGCGGGTGTCAGAGGAGAGTGTTTTCTGCATGCTACATCCCAGGAAAAACATATATTCACTCCAATAAGCTTGGTTTAGGAAATGAGCTTTATTCACTATTAGCATGTCTGCAGAAGTGTCTACATTTAGCCTGTATCCAAGGCTAAAGTATAGCAGAAGCTCTGTCACTCAATGACCCCTCTCCAGCAAAGAACTAGGATCAAGAAAAGGAGGCAGACCCACAGGCTGAAATTAAAACAGATTTAATGAAACAGCAAAACTAATGCCAATACCAATATAAAGTATACAAAGTAATACTCACCCCAGTCAATGTCCAGTGATTACAATAAATAGGAAGGCAGTCTTTGGGAACAGAAAGAAGAGGAGGAGGAGCAGGGCCAGGAGGAACCTCAGCAGAAAGCCCCCCTCACATACTCAGCAAATGTCCTCCTTTATAATGAGTATGACATTTATGGTCTGGGATATACCTGTGGCCAACTCTGGTCAGCTGCCCTGGGGGGCTCAAAACTGCTAACAGCCGGCAGACCCTGGTTGGCCTAGGATTTTGTCTGAGCAAAACCAGGACAAGAAGCCACCAGGCAAGCACAGTGAGAAAGGTCTCCTATAAAGGATATAAAAGTCGAACCATTTCAGTTGGTGACTGGAGGCATATCATGCTACCCTTCCAGATAAACCTCCATCATGTTTCATGTAAAAAGACCTTCAAGAGTAATAGAATAAAATAAAATAAAATAAAGTAATACAACAGAGAGCCACTACTTTTAAGTAGCTCAGTCTATTGCTTTTAAGGGTGACAATATCTAAACTATAGGAGAAGGGGAACTGTTAAACATCTCACTGCTTTGCTCTGTTGATAGGCAGCTTCTGGGATTTTGTCAGCAACTTGATGTAAATCAGTCTGCCCAGGGGTAACAGTCCAAGGCATGCCCTGTGAGGCAGGAGAGGGGCTTTTGGGATGCCTGAAAAGGAGATTTCAGATGAGAACAGCTACCTAAAAATTCACACCCATCTGGCATGCTCAGCAAGGGCAGTCCCTGCATTTGCTGGATAGACCAGGGCCATGGACCAAATGGTGATGGCTCCCACACACATGCTTGCAAGGCATAGGCTGCAGTCCTATTCTCACTGCCTTAATAGCTAAGTTAGTGATACTGCCTGTGGTTTGGAGTGGGGGTTTGTAACTGCTCCTTTTCCTTGTGGATACTGAATCTGGCCTCTCAGTGCATCTGGCGCTTGCTGTTAGTAGGAACCATTTACTCCTGTTGAAAAGGACTCTGTATTTTGAGGATTTGTGCACCTAATGTTTGTGAATGTTTGTGAAACATTCATTCCTAAAAGCTATGGAAGTATTGTATCAGCTTTTATGTCAAAATCTGTATCTGTTTCATTGCTTCCTGCTCATGGAAGTCTAGTGTCAGCTGTAGGGAGCCCACAAAACTTGGAGAAGTCAAGGGACTTCTGGGAAACTCTTACTGACATGAATTTTATAGTTAGATGCTGTTTCTTCTCTGATGAGAAAATATAGATTCATGAGACTCCAAGACCTGGGAAAGCACCTTAAAATTAACAAGGTTGATCTGCTTCATCTACACACAGCCTGTTTAAAAATTGGTTCCAGCTACAAAGTTTGGGTTGGATCTGAGTCCGAATGTCCCTTAATTTAAAGGTGAGATCTTTATCCTGCTGATGTGATTTCTATCACTCATTTAGCTGGATGAGGGTCTATGCTGTGTTCTAAACCACAGAGTTTTAGTTTGATCTATATGTAATGTAGAGATGGGTATTAAGTGGGAAGTTTAAATTTCTAGAAGTCTCTCTCGTAGTAGTTCTTAGTAAATTCACTACTCCAGCATAATGTAGCTTTCTGTTCTAATTATAGCATTGCTGTACTTGGGCATGGCACATCAAAAGGGTTACCTTGTTCTTGTAGCAGAATACTCCTTAGGTTCACTCACTCTGGGGACCCACACCAGATTTCCCATGTTCTGTGCACAGGCCAGATTTTCAGCTCCCTTTTAATCTTTGGCAATTTGAATTTATATGGAAAACTTACAGGTGACAGTCTGGCTATGTTGAGACAAGTAGGATAGAAACCACGTCAGAACAGTCCCTGAAAGTCCTACGATGTGCTTAAAGCATTTCAAGAGAACCCTTGATCCAAAGTATCAAAGGGTTACAGTAAGATCAAGAAGAATTATAACTGATGGTGTGCCAGAAATCACGTGCAGCGCAAGGTCATTACTCACCCTCGTTAAAGTGGTCTTAGTACTGTGGCCTGATCTGAAGCTTAATTGAAAAGTTTCAAATGATGCATTATAACGAAGACAAGACAGCCACTGCCCATTCCACGACCTCTGCTAAAAAAGGCACATCAGTAATAGGGCAGAAATCTAAGCAGTTGCTTGAGGATAATCAAGGCCTAATGAGGTATCCGCTTGAGTCTTTCAAAGGCGGAGGAACCTCTCCCTGACGGTGGAGAGAAAGCAAGGAGTGATGTTATCAGGTTCCTGCACCCAGGGTACAGGCCACCTGGCCAGGGTAGCCAGGTCCTCAGCAGCAGAGGGAATACAGTGGGCAACAATGTATCAGTAGCGTGGGCTTCAGTTCTACAAAAGGTTAGTGCCATGGCCTAGGACAGCCACCTTTCGGTTGCCTTCTTTTGCATTCATTTTATGTTACTGCAGAGCTTGACCCAAAATGATCATAAGGAGCCCATCAGATCTGAATTATTGTTTGTGTTAGGAACTGAGACAGTGTTAATATGAGATAGCTGACTACTGATGTTATCAATTTTCCCCAAAAATTCACAAAAAACCCCAAAACCCGTTGATGCTCCACTTGAGCATGATAACAAACTGCAAGTCACAATAACCCAAAGAAATCAAGTATCTTCTTGGCATCTTCCTCTTTTTTTGTTCTATTATCTGTTGTAGCAGAGGGGTCAGTGCCCATATCCACACAATTATCTCCACATCCAGCTGCCAAATTGTGAAAGCTGCTCTTCCTGGGCTACTGGTTGGGCAGCCCTGTTAAAGGGTTTGCACACACCCCTGCCCAATGAGCAGTTACACTGTGGAGTCACCTTTCAGTCTGCAGAAGTCAACTGGTTTTTCATCTTTTTGAAACAGGCAGCTCGTCCATTTTAACCTGTACCTGTAGGTTCTCCATGTTTGGGTGTTTGCTGAGCAAGTTTGCTTGCTGTTCCTGATCTCTTCTGTTTTGATAAGATCTCTCTTCTGTCTTGAGATACACTAGCCATGGGAAACTAGACCAGACAAAAATATTGTATAGGGTTTCAGGTTCAGTGAGAGAGTACAGCCTTTAGTGACAGGCTTGTTTAAAGGCACCGTGAACAAGTTACAAAAACTTCTTGGCACTGTGGCCTGCAAGTTCCTCCCTAATTTTATGTATAGATATAATCATAGTACTTGCTTTCTTTGCGATGAATCCTAGTTTAATTATCTTCTGCTTTTGCTGTAATTTCCTTCAACTTTAAACACATAGACAGAAAAAGAAGGCTAGTATAAAGAAAAAGTTACAGTCAAGTAATTAAAATGCCGTTTATGCAGCTCTTTAGGTAGATGTGTTGAAAGGCATGAGAGGTGCAACTGGCTTCACTGGAATACCCTTGGACTTAGCATTAAACCATGTGTTTTGCTGAAGTAAGACCTTTAATAGATGACATATGGTATCAGCTCAAAAAAATATTACTCTTTGGCTGACAGCCCTGCTTCTGTCCGTTGCTTGCAAATTAATACTGTTAGTCTACGTGGCTAAATAGGTTGTCATCACCAGTGCCCGTGGTCATTGCAGGCTGCACCCACAAGCCCAAGGACTCCGTGTCTGTATTTTCCTCAAAAGGGATTTGTGTGTTAAGCTGCTGGTGCTGTACCCATGAAAACAGTAGCTGAGCAGTCCTGCCTGGGAAAGAACTACTGTATTTTCAAGTCTCTGAGGAGATCTGGGACAGCATGGGAGGATGGAGCACTGCCAGCTAATCCATGAAATCTGCCACAGTGGCCATGCAGTGACTCTGCATGGGCTAGAGCCAGCCACAACATCAGTGGGGCAAGCAGTGAGAAATGGGCTGCTTGAAGGTACAGTGACAAGAGGCATTTCTTGATATATTGTTTCTTGTTAAGAATCATTGGTTGATTTAGCCAGCTACAGCATTTTTTCACTCATTGTACTCGTATGTGAACAAGGACAAAACGCAAATAGAGGGATGTGTAGCATTTCTTTGGAACAGGTACCAGTCTGCTCTTCTCAGGTGTCTGCAGATCTCAGCTAGGGCTGATCTTTTTGACTTCAGGGTTGCATTTTCTTCATCTATTGCAGGGATGCTTCTTGTTGCCCACACTTTCACTGGGCCTTTGCAGCATTTAGACAACTTAGTGAGTCTCCCTGCTCACCTTACAATATCTTTGGCTGGGGAAAGTTAAGGTTAGCCTTAATTTGTCTGTTCTACAGGAGCTGTATGTATGTATGCATGTGGGGTGTGTGTGATGGACCATGGTTCATGGGCTGGCCACTGCTGGTTTGGCTGTGAAGGATGAGAAAAACTTCTAAAGAATTTAAATGTGCTATTACTGGGAGGAGGCTAGTAAGAAGATGCTCTACTTATATGCAACCCACTAGCTTTGCTGAGTTTTAAGTAATGAGAGGGGGGAAAACCTCTGACATTTTTAAAAAACCTGTAGATTCTGGAATCCAGTTGGTAAAAAATAGGGGATTTGAGTTATCAGTAGCTGATAAGAAAATGAGAAGAATAATTATTGTAGAGTCCTATTAATGAAATTGTGCTGCAGCTTAGAAAAAAAAGAAAGAAAAGTCACCAAAGAGAGCCTGGTGAGTTACTTCAGGGGAAAAATAGCTTCTGTTATATGAATAGAAATATCAGCTTGCTAGCTTAGCAGAGAGCTCTGGACACTTATGGAAATTCAAAACATTTCCATACATCCCAGTCCAGGATGGAATTAAAGTGTTGTAAAACTTCCCTGGAAGCCAGCATTTATCTAATACATAAGCATATTTAGATTTCATTTTGAAATGGTTGTTAAAGGCTATCCTTTGGCTGCACTCTATCCTTCATTCTGACTTTTTTTTTTTGAATTGTTGAACTCTGAGATTTTTATGCTAAGAAAAATGTACTTTCAGAACCAGAAATGCCTGAATGACCAGTTAGAGCATGTACTAACCCTGAGACATAACCACCGAGTCTGTTCTCCTCCTCCAATTTATTTGCTGTTTTCCCAATCATGCCCTGCATTAATGTTCTACGCTTAACTAAACTCTGTGTGTTATATTTTAGATCTATTTTTGTTTTGTCTAAAAAATTTCCAAATTGGCATTAAGTATTCAAGATGTAATCTCTGTAGCAGGAAACTAGTTATCAGATTCATATAAAACAACTGGGCAGTAGAAATAACTCTGAGCAGAATGCATTTCTTTTCTTCTTAGAATTAATTTAGAGGGAATTTAATGCCTGTGAAAGGTGCTGGATTGCAACATCAGAGAACTGAAGCTACTCTTTAACGACAGAATGGTTACAGGATGGGAGATGGCTTTAGAAGATTCCCCATGAGGGCTGACAAAATATTTGTCTTAGGTTTGGTGCCTTTCAACTCTCTGAAAGAACCAAGTTTTCGTATGTCAGTAACAGTCACTCTCAGGTTGCTAGCTTTCACCTGGGTGATGGAGAGAGCCCTTCTGTAAACAGATGGAGGGGGGGAGATTTTGCTTTTGTGATTACTGGCTAACATATACAATATGGTTAATCCTAAAAACTAGTTTTAGAGCTGAGTTGGGACATTGCTGTAAGGGGCAGTCCTGGGTCAGAAATTCAAAACATGAGATGTCCAGGCTGTTCCTCTCCCATGCCACAGAAGCAGGTAGAGAAATGGAATGGAATGGAATGGAATGGAATGGAATGGAATGAATGGAATGGAATGGAAGAGGTTGGAATGGAAGGAAGGGGCAGATGCTGTGACCTACACCCCACTGCACACTCTGCCACCACCCTTGTGAGTCTGCTAGGCATGGCGCTGCTGTGCTCAGACACCTTCAGAGGGGCTCTCAGGCCCAAGTTTGCATCTTTTCCTTTCTGTTGCCACCTGTTTATCCGAGGAAACATGAGAGTGGCAGGCTGTACAACGCCATTGTTGCTCTGCCAGGTTCAGGGTCCAATTTGCAGCTTTTTTTCCCCCTGACACTTGCAGAATAGTTCTCTCTGAAGGCTCTGTGTGGTGTGCATGATTTAAGTCTCAGGTCTTCGTAGTCAGATTCCTATTAGACAGGTACCAGCAATATCATGTGTGCTAACTGGTAGTCTTGCCAGCCACAGGAGACACTGGAAAGCATTTTTCATGATAATATGTTAAACTTCAGTTTATATTTGCTGCCTAGTTGAATTATTATGTTTGGTATTGATAGTTTTTACTGACTTGACGAGGAGGGAGGGAAGTGAGTAGCTTCAGGGTAGTTTTTACTGATTTCTCTCAAAGGGAGAGACTTCATAGCACTGCCTGTCTCCCTGCAAGCTCATCAGGAAAAGGAAATCACCTTTTCCATATTCCATGTGTGCCTGGTCTTGCAGGTGAAGGATGGCCTGCCCACAAAGGACACCCAGCACACTGTCCACTGCAGCTCTGTGGACAGGGACAGGGACAGCAGAAATACATCCATGACCAAACAGATCAATAAGCTTGTTACTGTAATGCAAAGTTGACTTATGGATGTGCCCACTAGGAACCAGTTAATAGTTTTTTTCCTCTGAAGCCACATTCTTCTGCTGGTTGTAGTGTGTTGGACAGAGGCTGCATTCCCTCGTGCTGGAATTTCCTGTATTAGCACTGCACAGGAGTGGATTTATTTTGTAGTCCTCAAGATTTCTGAACTTCATGGATTTCACAGCCTTTATGTGCCATGAAACAAAGATCTGGTTTCTACTGAGGCATTGCAGAAGGAATAAATGTCTGCTGACTTCAATTAATCTTGCAAAGATTGACATCCTCCAAGACAATGTAAAATATTATATTAAAACATTATTTAATGTAAAACATTAACCTAGGCCAGGGCATGGGCATCCTGCTTCAACATAGAATCATAGAATTGTCAGAGTTGGAACAGACCTTAAAGATCATTGTCGGCTCGATACTATAAAGGCAATGTTAGAGGTTCATTTTGTGTTGAGGGCTGAGGGCTTCTTAGAGAGGCCTGTGGACTCTTTCTCTTCTCTCAGGCTCACCTGACTCCAGCCCAGCTGTGGTATTGCCATTTTTTAACTTAATCAAAACTGCATTTCAGATATCCAACTCGCAGATTTACTGCTTCATTGAAATGGAGACAGGTTAGATAAGACTTTCTGCATAGAAATGTGTAACATACTCTACTGAATTTTGTGAAAGAGTGGAAAATATCTGTTCAGTTTTGGAAATACATTATAGATTTGTTTAGATAGCTACCTGATCTGCAAGTTTTTAAAAGTAAATAATTACACTGAGGCAAGTTTTAAAATTATATACCTAATAAAGTTTGCACTGTGGTGTTAAGTCAGTTCCCAGATCTTCACAGGAAACAAAGTGGCAGCTGTGATTCTGTGGAACAGGTTCCCCAAAATTGCCCCAGCCCATCTCTTCACACCCTCTGCTTGATGCACTTCCCCACCTTAACTGCTCATGTTGAGCCAGTTTACCAGGGGCTCTGAGTGACTGGTTAGGTGAACTAAAATGCTCAATTTTCCCAATATTTGTACTTTATGACAAAGATACATTATGTGTCTATTATTGTGGAGGATTAATATTATATAAACTGTAGCCCTCCTATACCTGCAGCCCAGAGAACAATTTTCTTTTTTCTCAATGGGACTGTTGTTATTCCCAGCAGGTCAACACAGATTTTGAGACTTGTCATAGAGCTCCACAAATAACTAGTTGAACCTCATCCACCCAACCTTCCTGACAGAATCTTTATTTTATATCCTTACATTCTTTTTATTAGATTTGCCTCAGTAATCACTATGTCCCAAACCTGTGGATTTTATGTAGGAAACTTCATCAGCCTTCCCTTAGGGGAATACTGCCATCAAGTCCCTTCTGCAGCTCCTGCTTGACTGTGCAAGAGGGTGTCAGGACACTGGCTGATCTCATCTCTCCCAAGCACTAATTAAATTTGCAAAATGATGTGGGGTTTTTCTCTGAAGTGTGTGAACTTCCCTTACTTTGTGTTCTTGAAGCATGAATTAATGCTCTGTATGGCCTTGGTATGTATCCTTGCCACAAAGCTGTGTGGCTGTTACAAAATGTTACAAAACCAAATCACTGTTAAAGCAATTAACTTAAATTTTCTATGAGTCTCGCAGTAATTCTTGGCAATGCCATCCTTATTGGTGCTCAGCTAATGGCCAAGCCACCACACTTGAGTGGACATGTCTCAAGGCACAACTTGATCACTGAGAACTAACTGAAGGTAAAGGAAAGCAGTAAGAAACAGCTGGACCACAGTGCAGCCTTTGCTACAGATAGTGTTGTGCACTTGGGTGGTGTGCTGGAGAGGTCCTGCTATGTAAATACAAACACAACCATGGGAAAGTTTATAATTCAAAGAATGGGTGGATGTGGCACTTGGGGGGATGGTTTAGAGATAACAGTAGTGTAGGGCTGTTGGTTGGACTTGATCTTGAAGGTCCTTTCCAACTGTGATGATGTTTCTATGTTTCTGTAATTTTAATTGAATTCTTAGTTTTTCCTCTCCAGAATTCATTCTTATGATTTATGTTTGAAATCACTTGGCTTTTAAATCAAGAGTTAGTATTGCTTCATGCAGCATTCAGGCTGAGTTCTGGTTTGAACTACCTGTTTAAAATTTCCCTTGTTTTCTAATTTCAGCTGAATAGTTATAACCAAGTTTTGTTGTGAGCTGTGGTGCTACACAGTGGGCTGTACATCACTGAGAAGTTTCAGTCTAGAGGTAGTTGCGCTTCAGTGCCAAAGGAAATAATAACTGGATGTATGGAAAATGTCTGGGATTGATGTGGTTTAAAGGTGCTGTTCATGCAAGCTATTATCAAGGAAGCAGTTAGGGAAGAGATTCACTCTTAAAATGCAGGTGCTCTCGTGCTTTCTCTGACAGATGTGTTCCAACAGTGTTTTGAATTCTGTTTAACATTTGAAAGAGCTAAACCTTCAGGCTCTTCTCTTTCTTTCTTAAATTCATTTCCCTGTTTAGATGAAAAAGAAACATTTTGCAACTTACTTTAACTTTCTTCAAAAGACCTGCTGAAAAGGAACATCCGTGTGAGGCACGTAAGTTGTAAACTAATGTTAAGCACAGCAGATAGAGTGGTTTAAAATGTGCTAATGGACAGACATTAGACTGTAGGAATTTACCTAAGAGAAAACCTCAGATGCGGAGGAACTGCCAGGCCGGGATAAAACCTCAATGAATGAGCCAAATGATAGAAAAGTGTTACCTGACTAAAGAGCTGTACATATGAAATAAATACCCAAATGGGGAAATAGCACCAGCAAAGATAATGAAAGATAGAGAACATTTTGGTTGAGTAACTGATTCAGGAGCTCGTACACACAGCTCATACTGTAAAGAGAAGCTCTTAGGGTGGATAGAGTGTCTCTTTTTCTTTCTTTTCCCCTCATTTTGGCATTTCCCCCCTTCTAACGATGGTAGCTTAGCAGAGTTAACAGCATTAACGGGCAAAGCTCCTCCTGTCTAAATGTGCAACAGGCTTTTTTCGCAGTGCTCTGTCAGATGTTTTCAGGTGTTTACTTGCCTTGAAATTTCTGACAAACTATTTTCCTCAGATATTTTTTGGTTAGGCCTCCTGGCTGGTGGTTACTTTCTCTGGCTATGTGGAAGTAGCAAAGCAAGACGGTTGAGGTTTGCATGACTTCTGAATATGAAGGGGGAAAAACAAGTCTTAAAAATAAAATACCCCACAGGAAAGAAATAATGGGCAATATGTTTCCTTTTGAACTTTTTCAAATCAACCTCTGGAAAAGGTGTCATAAAGCCCCAAGAAATGAGTAACAGCAGAGGGACAAAGAAAACTCTGTTACAGATGTCACAGTAAGTCTATGAGCAAATTGTTTTTTTTCTAAATAACTCCAGAACATTACATGGCCTTAACAAGTTTCCCAGGACAGGAACTTCTAGTTTATTACTTGCTCACATTGTCATCAGAAATTAATTTTGTCTCTGAAAGACAAATTGGCTGGTAGCTTATGAAGTTAAATGGAAAGAACAAGTGAGCATCTGTTTCTTCTGCATTTTGTCTCCTTGGTGTCTTACATATAAATGAATCAGAGTGTTCAAACTTAAATTAAGATCTTTGGCTAGATAAACAGTTAAAACTGGTTCCCATAGCTACCTCTCACACATAGCTGTGATTGCATTATAATCCCCTAGTAATCAGGTCTAAATGAAAGAAAGATGATAAGGGTGCTATTTTCAGTTTTCAGTACTGATTTTTATTAGCTCTCAATCAGATCAGGACTGCTTTGCCTTTCATCACATTGTAGCAGTGTTTGTAGTATCATTAGAGTAATAAAGTGTAAATCTCACTGAGGTGCATTTTTCTTGAGGTGTTTTATATAACTAAAACTCTGAATATTACATTGGCAGGTACAGAAAAGATTTGTTTCTGCAACCAAAGTGAGGGTGTAATGTATGCTATATTCATTTATTCTTTACTCAAGTGAATACCTAATGAATTACCTTGCTGAGGTAAAAAAAAGAAAAAAAATCCAAAGAATAAGCCTGTCTGAACAGGCTACTATCAAGTACTGAGTTAGGTTGGTTTTTTTAAATTTGCCTTATTATCTTGTATCATATCTCTCCCTGTGCATTACCATGCACAAATGAATTACAGGCAAAACCACAAGCACTGCTATTACCAGCCTGCTGTTTTTAGTAAACTAGTGCAGCCCAATAAAACATCATGTTGTAGCAATATATAAGTATTTATTGTAAAGTAAATTTCAGCTAAACAAAAGCACACAGGGAGGCCTGATCCTGTTCATAGGATAGGCAGTGGCAAAGCTCAGGTTTGGCTCTATATCCTTTGTGTTTCACCTGCACCCTTGATTTGCAGTATCCCTTGAGGTAAATTTTACTTAATAGCTTTACTTCTGAAAGTTTCCTGACTGCCAAACTTGCAGGAGACTTCATCCAACAATCTGAGGGGTTTCTGGGTGTTTCTACAGGCAAAGCTACCCTTTAGCACAGAAATTGCCTTGCCTAGTGTTGCAGGATTGTTCACAGAGTTTGCAGGTGTGCCCCACATTAACAATTAGCTCCCAGTTTAATACTAGAGTGATTTTACTCTCCCATAGCCTTTTTTTCAGTATCTGGTGAATGTTACAATGTATCCTACTATGGAATAGCTATTTAAGTG
Organism: Galbula dea; assembly: GCA_013399015.1. Lineage (NCBI taxonomy): Eukaryota > Metazoa > Chordata > Aves > Piciformes > Galbulidae > Galbula > Galbula dea. Next base: position 974,973 of record VWZX01001164.1, on the reverse strand, counting down.
CCTTCCCATTTAAAATATTTGAATTTTAGGTATTCTATATTTAAATGAGGAGTAAACTGTCCCAGTAATTCAGTGTTAGATATTTACAGTCATCCACACAACTGCAGGAGTATTAGGTAGCAACAGAAATTAGTCAAAAAGTTGGGGGGAAGAAAAGCAAACAACTTTCTGGTTTGGTTTGATTTTAATGCACTTGATGTAGGAACTATGCCTGATATTAACATTAACAAGTTATACTTACTTTCTGTTCTATAAAAGATGAATTTCTTTAGCCATCGAATAGTGATGTTTGCATAGCTAGCAAAGTCTAAGATACTGTCTGATAATAGGACATGGAATACTTTAGGATAGGGACCATATAATGTATACAAATTTATACCTGAGATAATTAGATATTGGTATTCATATCAGGCAAGTTCATGTGATGTTATAGATAAGGAAATAAAATTTATGTTTCAAATTTTAATCTATTAAGACTTCTAAGATGCAGAGAGGTTCTCAGTCTAAAATGATTAATTTGCTACTAATATTTTAAACTACAAAAAGCTCAAATTCAAGCACTGTTTCAAGGCAAATAAGGAAAGAGTATTTTCATCTGAAAGGTTTTGTGTGTGTTTGTATGTTGACACCCAAATGTAATGTGTCTGGAAGATGTTGCTATGTCTAATCACACAAAAGAGAGTAAATTGTAGAGTCTGATTATCAACAGATAACAAGACATACTGTATATAAATAAATGCTCAGCATCAAAACCCATTATTGGATTAGCTATATAATCATGTTTCAGGCTGTAAGTCTGTGCTGACAAATGAACACTTTTCATTTGGCTCAAGGTCCTCATCAGCAACGGAACTAATTTTACATTCTCACCCATTAAGTGAATAAGATGTGGAAAAAGCTGTCTGCTTTTTGAAGTGTAAATTTGCTGCTACAGGCTGTGCAGACCAAAGCTCTTTTGAAGCAGTGAAATGAGATCATCTCCAGGGACATGTGAACCTGACAAAGTTTAGGTCATTTCTGTGCAAGGTATGACAGGGGGGGAGACATTTGGATATGGTTTCAGTAGTGACTTATATGGGGCAATTTGGAAAATGCTGAACTTTACAAGCCTTTTGTTCGAATTTGTGAGAGAACTTGAACTGGAAGCACAGATGCAAGCTTTCAGCCCTTAGAAAGAAACCTGCATAAACATCTGAACTGGGTACTTGGCTAGCACAGTTTGGGAGTGCTAAGCACTCTGTGTGCTGAGTCTTTCCTGCTCAGCAGGTCTTAACCAAGTCATTTTTAGGGGCTAGATACTTCCACAGCTTTCCCTTTTGTATACATGGACACAAATGGAGGTCCAGGAATAAATCTGGATCTCTTTCTAGAAAAGGTGCTGGAGGTGGAGGAACTAGACCACCACATCTCACTTCCCATCACTGGGATGTCCCCCCAGAAGAGAGGAATATCACAGCTTTGCATGTCATATGGCTGCCAGTCCCATAGATTGCAGCATGGCACCAGCTTTTGCTCACTCTCTGGAAACCGCTGGCTGCAGGGGAGCACATCCTCTTTGTGCCTGTGGGAGAGAGGTATGATGAGCATGGAGGCCAGCATGGAGAGAACAGGAAGGGGAGAGGACTCCTCACAGGGCTCAGTAAGGATCCCCTTGGTAAACTAGTGTAAGGGGCAGGATTACAATAAGCTCTAGGCCTTCCACTCTAGGCACCAGTGTGGTGATGAACCACAGTTAAAGCAAAGGTGATTAAGATGTTGCTAACACCAGCTTAGGGAAAAGGAGTCTCATGAAAATAATTTAACTTTTTAGCTTTCCAGACATGCAAACTATTGTTTAACCACTTGTCAAAGGTCAAGGCGGGCCCAACCACCAACCCAATGACAGACGCTCCTTGTAACTCCCTTTCCCCCCTCCACGGGAAGGGAAAGGGGATAAGAGAGGCAGAGAGACTTGTGGACTGGATAGTAAAACTACTTTAATAATAATAATGATGATAAATGAAATATACACAAATATATACAAATATGTAAAAAATCCAGTAGTGAACCCCCCTTCATGGTAACTACATCACCACTGATACTGTGGCAGTAGGCCTCAGCAGTAGATGAGAGTCGGGCTCAGGGGCTGGATCCTGGTACTGGATTCAGGAACTTAGGGATCAGGATCGAGGGCAGAACAGATAGAGTTCTCCCCTGATGCCGACCACCGAAGCACAGGAGAAGAGGGAAGAACAGTCTCTCAACAGACAATAATCTAGCAAGGGGGGACTGACCCCCAGTTTATATATCGTATATGGCGTATATGGGATGGAATACATTAGTTGGTCAGTTTAGGGTCACCTGTCCTGTCTGCTCCTCCCTGAAGGTGCAGCCTTTACCCTGCACCCCCCAAAGTGAAACACAAGATTTAGCAGTGACTTTGCTTTGCATACCAGTCCCTGGTAGTAAATCTGAACATTAGGCCTTATCACTGCTAGAAGCTGGCAGTGTCTGCAAAAACATGTTGCTAGTCTCAGAAAGTGCAATTTCTCAGAGGGGCTTTAAATGAAAAGAAAAATCTCTGAACAGAATTAGTTCCGTTCTAACCCAAACCAGGACACCACTCTTTGGGATCATGAAAAAAAGTATCCCCAGGCTGTGTTGCATGTCTAACCACAGTGTTTTTCATTTGCAAAACAGCTAAAAATTAAGATAGGCTTTGATTGTTCATTTGTTAATTTGATTTCATCCCCTTGTCTTCATTTGCTCAATGAAACATGCTGGCATGGCTTAGGCTTTTGGTCTTCCTTGGAAAATGTGCAGTTGTTTCATCCACCACTTCCTGATGTCTCGTAGCCCACCAGTGGTCCATGGACGACAAGATAAGAAACACTATGAGAATGCTATATAGTGCTGTGTGGGTATAATGAAACTAAAGAAAATTGCAGGAAAGCCAGGCTAGAATATTTGCGTGAGAATATACATCCTTGGTATGCCCCTGTGTAAATGGGGTTAGTTAAATCTTAGTTCAAGCACCTAGAGCATATGGTTTTGAAATTATCTTTCTAAGAGTAATGGCTATCAAAGAGTAAAGATATTTGTCAGGCACATGTGTGATGTGACAACAGGTTAAAACATCCTCTAGGCAAACAATTGCGCTGCTTTCTCCCACAGCATTTTTAACCATATGAATTAATATCGTGTAGGAACATCTGACTAGCAGAACTGAACAGACATGTAGGTGGTGGGGAACCTCTGTGGAGTCTTCATCTAAAAAGTAAACTGAAATAAAGGCAGCTGAAAGAGAAATTTTGCTCTTCCTTCCTTGATCTCGGTTTGCTGCTGCTGTTGTGCCCACTAGCAGGCTCAGCTACCTGCTTGCCTGAGCACATGGATGCATTTTTTGGCTCTTTGAATAGCCCCAATGCAGTCAGCATTGATTTATTCAGAATGTCCCCTTCACTTTCCTCATCAAAATAAAGCCATTAATAATACCTCTCTACTTCACTGGCAAGCTATGAAAGTCAATGAACTGATGTCTGCAAATACTTTGAATGTATAAAATATTGTAGAAGTTCTAAGTGCTGTGTTGTGAAGGTGTCTTCTTCTCCAGCTTAAGGCGGAATGAGTTAAAGCTAGCCAAAGGGGACAAGAGAAGCAAGAGAGACTTTATGAGTGTATCAGGGGAAAAGGAAATACTGGAGAGAAAATAGACCCATTAGCAAATGAGGAAGGAGATGAAATTAATTATGATTTTAAAATGGATGAGCAATAGAACCATTTTTTTTTTAAAGAAAAAAAGTCTTTAACAAAAATAATAATGACTGACAATTAGGTAGATGCAGAGGCCTTGTGAAAACAGGTGTTTGATTAAATAGTGAGGGGAGGAAAATTTGGAAAACTTGAATGTATGTAAATGAGCAAGTCTAGATAAAACTCTTAAGAGTGATGCAAAACTGATGCATTTTTCCAGATATTTACAAGTAGTTTGGAAAACCCATGGCAGAAGGAGTGAAGTCATTTCAGAAGAGAAAAAGCAACAACAGCCACAAAAAAGCTAATGATGTTTGGAAAAATGATGCTAGTGGTTACTAGCCAGTAGGTATTCAACTGTATTAAAAGTGAGAAGCACAACTGGAGCGAGCAGACAAGCGTTAGGACTGTCGGGTTATGAAGCCATGCTACCCAAATGAGATTTTGCTATAGAGTTACAAAACGCAGCAATGAGAACCCAAATATAAGTTGGGTGAGATCCAGAGTTGCTGCTCTGCCTCTTTACACCAGCAGATCAATTCGTAACATCTGAACTTGAGTAAATAATTTGACAAAAATACCTTACAAACTTGTGTCTCAGAAAAAAAATCCAAATTGGCTTTGATAGGAGGTGTGTCATTTGGGCTGGAATGGCAGTATGAGGCCACACAGAAAGTGATCTGAAGACAAAAATTAATATAGAGTCTGTTTGTAAATATGTGATGATTATTTCAGCATAAAAAATTATTAAGACATAATTATAAAAAGAAAAACAAGTTACTGCATGAGCAGCAGAACTAGGGCATCCTGGTTCCCAGTGTGTTTAGATGCTGTGGTTGGATTCTCAGGGACTCAGAGAGGGTGATTGCATTTCCCACATGCATTTATTGGGAACACAGGTTTAAAAATCTTGCAAAAAAATCTACATGAAAATTGGAATGTCACAAATGAACAAAATGCTCTGAGTTTTGAGTCTGTCTCTTTCCTTTTTTTTCTTTCCAAAACATTGTGCCTACATGGATGGAGTTCATACAGATAATAGCTGTAATGATCTTATTTTTAATTCCTACTTCTTAGGTCCTATTTTTGAAGCTCCCCACCTCCCCAGCCCCTCCCCTGCCAAAAGTATTTTTCCAATGAGCTATTTGTTCCCTTTTGTGTGAAGGATTAAGGAAATGGGGAGTTTCTATACTGATTGTTTTGAGACATTCTTTTTTAAACCCACTGTTCTGAGTCTCTTGACTGTTGAACATGCACACCCAACTATGATCAATAAAATCGCTTCTTGCAGAGAACGATGTATACAGAGCTTCAGACAGTTTAATTTGCCTATTATAGAGAGGGGATCAAAGCTAACACAGTTTATGACATTCAACTTTCAGTATAAAGCTCTATCTGCAGAACCTGCTAAATTCAGGGCTATGTCTCCACTGCTGTACTAGGTCCTGAAGTGAGAATAAGGCCACTATTTCTTGTCTGTAATCAACATGTATCACTGAGTTTACATGGGGCATTCAGTAGCTTCTTATATGAGACCAGTAGGATGCAACTGTTTTTAAGGACACAGGAATAATGTTACGGTACTTCCTTTTCATGTCTAATTACCTTTCTTCTCTGCTCACGGATACCAGAATTGTCAAAAACTTCTAACCCCATTAGATTTCACAATTTTTAAAAAAATGTGTCCTACGTGGTTTCACACTAGTAGAGAGGTCACAGTACACATGGACTGAGAAGCAGAAAACCCCTTAAACAGCAGGAACTGCAGAAGTTAACACCTCAAATATGGTTTTGAGAAAAGTGACTTAGCAGGGTTTTTTTTTCATAGCTGTAAAGCTGTCTTGCAGGTGCATGGAAATCTATGTAGAAATATACTGCCCTGTTTGCTGTCAGAATTACAAAGCCCAGAATGGAAAATGTAGAAGGAATGGTATGACAGTGCAGCCAGCATCCATTTTGTAAGGACGGCAAGGCTTAGAGAGCCCAGCTGCCACCTGTAACCACTCCTCTTCCCATGGCTCTATCATAAGTTATGTTTGATGTGTTAGCTCTTAGTGGGGAGGATTAGTGCACCTGGAGCCCTTCTCCTCTCCTCCCTTCAGGTCATGTATTTGGGGAGCATCCATGCACCTTTGCTTGCTGCTGGGATAGTATTGAGCATGAGGATATAGATTTATACACCCTGATTCCTTCTGCGTTCTTTTAGGTCCTGGTGTAATTCTTACTAGTCCAACATAGTGTATTGTGCATTCGCTGGAAGCCTAAAAAAGCAAGACAGATTTTATCATTTGGACTGTAGATATCTAATGCCCATTATGGACTGACTAAATTTAGTAGAGTGGCAATTCACCAGACTACTAAATTTAGTTAGGCCATCCGGTCATATCATTTTACTTGGCTTAATATTGGATATCATAAGACAGGGCCTATCAAACAGTATGGCTTCAGCTTCCCTAGCTGCCGATTCTATTATCATTATGGCTTTCCAAAACATTCATGTTGACTTTTTTAAAACCTTGATTTTTTTAGTTTGTATGTTTTGTTACATGTTTGTAAAGAAGGTCAAATTATTTTGGTTTTCACTGCTGTTTTCATTTTGAGCAAAACCTTTGACTTACCCTGTTTAACTTCACATAGAATAGGATGAATTTTATCATGAAAGCTAGGTAGACAAGGTGAAGTCTGGCTGAAAGAGAAATTTTGCACAATGTTTTTCATTGTCTTCATGCATTTCTAGTTGCCACCAAATCTCAGTTGTTCCAGACAGAAAAAAAAGCTTTATGAGAATCCAGTCAACCTGAACTGTGGCAGTGAGAAGTTCTCAGAGCTGTAAATTCAAACTTGTCTTGTGCAGAGTGAGTGGAAAAGAGATCTTGGTAAGGATCCCATGCACAACAGCTGGAGTTATGGCAATGGGATCAAATATGACTAACAATGGCATGTACAAACACATCATCCCTGCTATAATTTTTCCTTAGTATATGGAAAGAAAATTGCAGTAGCAATATTCTGGGAGTCTGTAGACTTAATCTTTTACAGTAGGCCTTGAAAGGGTGCCAGTGCTCTCCATCGTGAGTCAATCATTTGCTATCCAAGTAAAGTGAACTGAGATCATCTAGATGCTGGTCTTCTTTTCTAATGAGCTTTCACAGTAAAACAGGAAATAATAATCTTGAAAGGGGGAAAAAAATGGTCAAAAATCAGCCAGAGAACATTTAAAGGTTTGTTCTGAAAAAGCAGAGCTAAGAAAAAGGCCTGAGAAAAGTGTGTCCTGGGATCACTCACAGTTAAAGCACTGATTAATTAAGCAGAGGGTCATTCTTCAGAAAGACTCAAGGGCAGTTTTGGCCCTGGGGCTGTAATTTGGACACTTCTGGAGTTCTAGATACACTGAGCTATTCTGTGCTGGGCCTGTGAATATGTGCATTCTTCTGGCTGAACAATGGCATCTTTATTCAAATGGGAGCCACTAACTAAGTGCCTGTCTCCTAATATGGGTGGTATTTCTTCCTGCTCTGCCTCAATCTCTGCTGCTTTCCCGTTGCCTTATCAGCACTTTGTAACACAACTTACAAAATGAATTCTATTCATAGTGCTAAAAATCTCCTCCTTTTACAGACACAGGAAAAAAAGCCCCAAACGCTTACATATCCTCCAATTCTATGGCAGGGTGTTTACTTTTTTTAATGCAATTCTGCTTATCTGACGCTGGTTTGGAAATTAGTAAAATGGTGCCTGGCTTTTATTGTTTTGACTATGTGAAGGAAATTAATCCACAACTATTACAAGTGTTTGATCCAAATAAGCAGAGATAAAACTACAGTTTCAAGGAACATCATTCTCTGTTTGTCAGGTGTCCTAGTGCACCTGACACGCCTGAATTATTCCTCCCATGTTTAGCAGCCACACTGCCCAGGTAGGTGCTGTTCATTCATCTTGCCTTGTGTATGTATTTCTTCAGGGTGGCTTTATTTATTATGCCTTAACTGCTGTTTCTTCTTACTCACTAGGTTTAGCTCTGCCAGAGGTTAGAAAAGAGGTTGTTTGTCTGAAGACACAAGGGTGTGGTGAAAATACTCTGTGCCAGCCAAGTGAACCAAAACACTGTCTGAATTACAAAGCAAGCTTGAAAATAAAACTTAACTGTCAGAAGATCTGAATCCCACCTGTACAAGAGACAGAGAGAAAAGGAGTCCCAGGAATTTCCCATGTATAGCACCCTGGAGGTATGTCTGGAGAGGAGGCTGTACCCTCCAAAATCTTCTCAGCAGCTCACAGTGACAATGTGGGATTTTTGCATTACTGCATGGAGAAAACTAATGTCAATGTTTATGCAATATTAGTTGGTATTGCTAATAGTTAATTGGGGAAACTGTACTGCAGAAATCTGTGACTTTGCAGGCTTATCTTGAGGACTCGGCTGTGGCACCACACATACAGCAGACCTGTCCCAAATTCCACTGAACTAACTGATAGTTGCTGGAGTTGCAGAGACTGGTGCAGTGGGGCAGACATGTTACTTGTTTCCACCAAAGCCAGAGCCCAGGCACCTTCCAGCTGCATGTGCCTCCACAAATAGCACTTCCTGAAATACTCCTGAAAGTCCTGAATCTGTATAAACCACCAGAAGATTCTGTACAGAGCACTGATTGGGTATGTTGTAAAAAATTGCAATACAGACCATCCTCAGAGTGGAGACCAGCTTCCTCTTCCTCTATGAGAGCCCCGCATGAGTGTAGACAGCCACTGTCTTTCTTCCTAGAAGCTTCCACTTCTCCCCGCCCCCGCAAGCACCAGGCAGACCAGCAGCCACAGAGATGTGCCCATCCCAGCATCCCAGTGACTGGTGCAGCCTGATAGCTGTTGCCCTCAGTGAAGATCTGAGTTTTCACAAACCATGTGGCTATCATCTAAACCTCCACAGAAACAGCTGGCAGTCTTTGGGATGGGGACAAAATGGGATGAAAAAAATAATGCTGTTATTCTTAGCTGCTGGCTGTTTGGTCCCTCTGACCTGCTAAGCAGTGAATACTGTGGGAGAGGGCACCAAGTGGATCTGTTTCCCCATGCCTCTGTGGGGAAGGAAGCCATGAGTAGAGCCCTGAAGGAGTCCAGAGAACAGAAGTTTTGCATTAACGATGAGCCAGAGTCAGTTACTTGTATTTAAACAATACCAGTCTCTGGGGGAATTCAGATGCAGACCTGAAATACATGGCTTGGCAAAAGACTGTTGTTACTGTCACATGTCTGACCTCTTGAAAATAACATTAATTCAAAAGTTAAACGTGTTCAGCCGACAGTGATGGAGTATTTATGTTAAGGAGGAGATTTTTCAAAGGCACAAAATCAACTTAGTGGTGTGTTACAATTGCCTCATTGACGTCCTACAGAAGGCCTGAGTGCAGCAAGCTTTTGGGGAGGTTTTCAGCTGCAGTGAAGCACTCATTGCGCTGAGGGAGGTGGTTGCAAACCTCCACTCAAACAGCTACATTTCCAAAGGGAGAATCTAAAGATTCGTGATCTTTCTGTATACTTTAAATACAATTACTTAGGAAATTTTTTCTCCTGGTTTATTTTCCAAGTAAGCAGTTAGACCTGGCAACCACAGATACAGATCTTGTAACTGGCTTTGATGTGAGAAAGCAGCATTGCCATAATTCTGGAGATATCCCTTTTTTTTCCGAACTACATTGGCAGCTCGTGATACCAGCATGTCAAAATGACATTCATTCTATATTACACAGAGCATATAAAAGCTTGTGTTTACATTTTGTCTCCTTTGCCCTTTTCAGTTTTGCTTTATTTTTTTTTATAGTTTTGTAACTTCAGCAGTAGATATTTGGGGATGGGTTTTTCCATGCCTTGTCTAGCTTTATAGCTTGCTCTGGCTGAGGCATCCTTACATGATTTGATTTTACAAGAGATATAGGCTAGCACATATGTATGTAATTGTTCCACAGTGAACCAATCTGTCTGGAGCACTGGGGGAAGATATACATTAATACATTCTTTCGTGCTATTTACAAACTAAATTGCTAGATCTACAAATGAAGCAAAATATTAGGAACTGCAACAATAAGGCTTGCACTGGTTAGCAGGAAGTAAAAAAGTATGGTGAAGCCAGAGAAACACTCATTAGAGTAATATTTTAATCAGAAACAGAATGTATTCTAATAAGGGGAGATAAGAATGAGTAGGCAAAACTGGCTATGATTAAAGCCAATACGCAGCAGCAGCTATAAATCACACACTGCTGAGTGAAATCTGAAAAACTGAAGCCTGATTCTTTCACCAGGGAAAGCCCTTCCGTGCTCTGAGCAGGTGTGGAGCAGGGGGCAGGTAGTGGGGACTTCCCAAGTGTGCTGAAATGCATCTGCACCAAAAGTGCAGAGTAGCCCATGACACTAGCTAGGAGGAGAGGCTGAGCCGTTCTTGGTGGTGGCAAATGACCCTTTGATACTGGAGTGTTTAAGGAAGCAGCAAAAAGCCAAATGGACTGAGAGCAGGGACCCATCATGGAGTAGCTGGTTAGCCTCTGCCGCACAAAAAAATGCAGGAGGACTTTGGCATTTCCAAGTAGAAGAGCAGTAGAGAAAACAGCCAAAAACTGATGCTGAGGTAGAGCAGCAACCTTGTTTAATAGAGGGTGCATTGCAGTGATATCAGCAATGTGGAGTCAGTGCTGCAAGTGCCGCTTACTAGGACTTATTTAAAAAGGCTATTGTAAAAATCTTCGAGCCAGTTAATTACCAGTTTTTGTTATGTCAGGAACTCCTTGAGTTAAAGCAGAAAGAAACTATTCATGAATATGTTCCAGTTCTGTAGTTTAATGGAACAAATTTAAAAAAAAAAAAAAAAAAAGAGAGAGAGAAACTGATAAAATGATTTAGTTCATGGCAGGATTGAAAACCCTCACAAAAAAAGCTGAAATTACATATTGTGCCCCATCTACTCTTGCATAAGCCATTGAAATTGCTGGAAACTTAATTGGACTAATCGTCCATTGCAGTTATGCATGAGCCTTAGGGAGTGCACAGGGTGCATATAGGCCAAAGCACCAGCCTATGAAAGAGAGAGAAATTATCCAATAGCATTTTAAAAAAAAGTAGATGTCCAGGTATGAAAAGCCAAGAGGCTTAGCTTGCATTTAAAAAGTATTAAGAGCAAGTGTAGAATTTCATTTAATTTATTCACCAAGTGGACCTGAAAAGGTGTCAAAAAAGCACAGAAGTGACATTAGGCAAGAGAAAACTTTCAATGGAAAACAAAAATCTATAGAGGACATTAATGTAGACTCATTCCCTTCCTGCTTACATCATTTTTTTGTCCACATCTCCCTGTTTGCTGTGAAGTTACTGATGGTCCATGGTGATGGCAAGCAGGTTCAAGCCTAGAAATTCCATCTGATCAGAATAAAAATCATATTGCATGCTGCATATTGAATCAAACTGCAGATACTGGAGTAAATGGCAGTTTAGAGCCTGTGTCATACTATCAGAATTCTCCAGATATTTACTTTGCTGCCTTCCACTATTCAGAACACCCTGAAAATCACCAACACATTCACTGAATTGAGGTTTAAAAGCAACAGAAACAAATCAGAGTTCTTAGTTTTGGTGAAGATTAGAAGAATATCGCTGCCAAGGGGGATGCTTCCTGCTTGCATCTGAGTACCTTGAAAATGACCTGTTGTGTATACATGTGTCCTGGTTTCTTTTTTACAAAGAGAATTAAACCTACCTCTTGTGAGAAAAACTAAGTCCAGCATACCAGAATAGCCATCTTCCTAATTCTTAGCATGCCACAGACTGAAATCCCAGACCTGCTCATGTATTGTGAAGCATTTTGGAGAAAGCTTTTATGATTTTGTGTCTATAAACACAATAATTTCTCAGGATACAGAGACAGTGTGAAGGATATCATACGTAGTCTTTAAGATCTTTTCCCTTTGTGTTACTTGCATCTTCTCATCTCTGGTAAACTTCTCTGTGCTTGGCTTTTCAGAAATCCCCCAAAGTCCTATGTGAAACACCTGTGGTGATGATACTCCTGTAATGTAGGCCTGACCACACTGTAGAGGTTGTCAGCCTTTCAATGGTGCACTTTCTGGGGCTGTTTTCCCATTCGACATGCTACTTCCCACTCCTCCCTGCTCCCATTCCTCTGCCCAAAGGCTTTGCTCCAGATGCCAGAGCCCTTCTGCTGCATGCTACACTCCCAGAGTTCAAGACGTGAGGTTTTTGCTGTGGTGTTCTTTAAACTACTAGCTTGGCCTTACTGGTCTAGGGAATCCTGCTGTGGCAGGGGGGTTGGACTAGATGATCTTTTGAGGTTCCTTCCAACTCCTAATATTCTGTGATTCTGTGATTATATTTTCAGTGGTTGGGATTAGCAGAATTTGTAAGAACATACCAGACCTGTCAGATTGCAAGTCCTCTCGCAGCCTCCACTCTCTTACATATATTTTTAAATAGTTAATTAGGAGATCATGCCAGTGGAACCAAACACTGTCACAAGATAATGATCTCACACCTCTATAGAAATGGTAAGTGGAAATGTTTATTTTCAAAGGCAAGAAACACCGATCATGTGCCTAATCCTATAATTCTTGAACAAGCGAAATTCCTGTAGATTTCAGTAGAGCCTGAGGTGACAACATCCTATTACTGTGGTAGCATTTCTGGATACCAAACAGCCATAAGTGATGCAGTCATTTTCTTCAAATGATACTGATGCAGTATTGGAACAGATGTTTCCCTTACCTTTATTAGCCTGTTGTATCTTCTAACTTGGAGGACAAATTTTGCATGTGCTTCATTGCACCAGCTTAGATGATTAGATGATTTCATTTTTTTTAGGATGTGCTAGGAAGCAGTGAGCTGTGGTTTAGATGAAATTATCCTTATTTTTAACTTACTGACAGTTCATAATGGTGATACACAACTCTGTGTTGCTACTGCAGACTCCCTTTGGTACACTAAGGATCATCTTTGTTTAAATCAAAGATGGCTTTTCCTCTGTCCTTCAGGAATTTCGGAAACAAAAGTTGTCTTAAATTCACCTTTCAGGAATAAACCATCTTATATTTCCAATGGGGCGAAGGAGTACAGACAAGCAACAGATACAAGTTCATTAGTGGCTATGGTGTAACTGCCCCTGTGCTTCTCTACCCCAGTAATAGATGTGAGACAATTTGGGGCAGTTTTACCTCTCACTCAGGGTCATTCTTGTGTTTTTATTCCTACTAGCAATGCTAGTGAGAGCTGCACCATCCAACTCCTCTCCTAGATCACCCGCTGGAGAGCCTCTCAGTCTGCTATGAGAGCGCCTTAGTGGGATGGGTACATTTGCCTTTACTGCCTCCTTCCAGGGAAGCCTTCTTTCTGCTGCAGCTCTGGACTCACTTTAGATGCAGGTTTGTTTTACAGACAAGTGAATACTGCAGGGGAAATTGGAGGCAGATGTAGAACTGCTTTCAGAGAAAAGCCTGTCAATGAAAGCATGAAGGTTTATCCTAGTCAGAATTGACTTAGACAAGTTGTTAGCACTTCACCGTGGAAGATGGCCAGTGGTTTTTAGAAATTCTGCTGCTTTCATGATTAACATAGATTCATTTTTCTGTTGGATCATCTCTAACCTGCTGTAATTGTTCTGATTTTTATTTTTTACCTTGTTCTCCAGTTCGTGTCTAAATACAAGAAGATGTTTATATTGCATACGTTCAGCTTTAATTGGCCCTTAAAAGAAGGTGTTGATTAGAATCTTCTCAACATCAACAGCTCGCTCGCACAACATTCTCTAATTACTGTTTATTAATTTAGTTCAAGTGGCATAGTTGAAAGCCCTGCTCAGATGGGAGAAGTAAATTGTCACTGGTATTGAATATGTAAATTATGTGCCATGCGAGTTTCCTTGAAAAATGCTTAAAGTTAAATGCTATGCACAGAAAGCCTTCCAGTTTCATCTAACCTAGCCATATGACAGCTTTGCAAAAAGTGTCATGAAAATTTACCAGCCCTGGCAAAAAAAAATACTTGCCTATCCTTTACTTTTTTCTATTAACATAATCATGATGATAGTAATAATTTATTTGCTAGTCAAAAAAAATAATCGTTCATGCTGGCTGGCTGGAGATTTGCAAAGCTGCCAATTGAATCTGAACTACTCATTGCTGTAGTATAGACATTCAGCTGCCTGGATTTGTTGCCCTAGTGCAGTAACCCTTCCTTCTCTTTAATTAGCTTATAAAGTCAGAATTTCTTAAACAAAGTACTCATTAAACATTGCCTTATTACATTACTTTAAAATGCAATTAAAAGTTTTAAGAGTGCTGCTGAGTTTGTGTGCCATTGTCAGTATCCATGTCACTCACTATCAATTTCCACCCACTCACATAGATCAGAGGCCTCCTGTTAAATATAGATGGTACTTCATAGCTTTTGTATATAGACTAGGCATAAAACAATATACTGATGAGGATGACCTGACTGCACCTTATACTTCACAGAATACAAGAGAAATGGAGGGGAGGATATTCTAGAAGATGGAGGACCCAGGAGTCTTCGTTGTCCTTCCACCTCTGTGACCCTTTGTGTGGGAGTAGCTATGTGTTGCTGGTGAGTGTTGCTGCTTTGAAGTCTTCCCAGCCAAAGCTGCATGGGAATACCACACAGTTATTGTATTATGCATCTGAAACAATGAGACCAGACAATGCATTAAAAGAGAAAGAAAAATACCCAATGCCTGAAAGCTGCCTGGGCCTCCACCCAGTCCTCACACACTCACTGGCTGCTGTTATCATGAATGGCACTAATCAATTCCAGGAAATCTCTACACTGAGCATTATGTCACATGTGGTTTCATCATTCCCTCTAACCTCTAGGGCTTCCTGTTGACATCTTTGGAGCTCTTCTACTATCAATTGGTATTAGAAGAAATGCCAAAGGGTATTTTTAGCCATTTCTATCAGCCAAAGGAATGCAAATCCATTCTGCAGTTTTCACCTGCTGGATCTCATCTTTGCTTCTTAAAACAAGCAAATGTTTGTGGCTCCGCTTGGGGTCTCCCAGGTGTTTGCATAAAGGATGGAGACAGCATGTGAGAAGTTTATTGAGACTGAAGGGGCTAATGCATCTGCAGAATTTATTTATTCTTAATACCTACCAGATTGCTAATCCAGCCTGCCAGTTGTGTAACTTCTGTTATAACTTCCAACCAGGAGGCTGTTTCTCTGTTTCGTTCTAAATTCATTCCTAGGAGATGCTGCTTCCCAGCATAGGCTATGTTTCACTTTGTGGTTCATTTCCAAGCATCTTCCTGCAGGGCATTTCTTCTCCCCTTGCAGGGCCATCCCCACAAATAAGTAGACGCCATTTCTCTCTTGGAACAGGCAGTGTCCCACTTTTCCAGCTGCTCAGCCAAAAGAAGCAAAGGTTAAAGACTTTCCAAATGTAACTTGCAAGATTATTCCTTCCTGAAATCACTATGTTTCTTAGTTTGGGTCTTTTTTATTATAATTATTTGTCTGGTTTATACCTTCCTTTCATTCTAATGGTTAGATTTTTGTGGCTGTTTCAGTGTTTGTTCACTGCAGTGGTAGCTATCAACAACATGATTAAATTCCAGCTCTGACTGTTGCAACATAAGTGCTTTGCCTTCATTATCCACAGTGCCTAAAACTATTTGATCTCTAATAAGATCACCTGCAAGTGTGCCTCATTTGCATGATGAGGCTAACTGGTGCAGCCTGGTTGCATATTGGTCTGTGATTTCAGTTTCTCTTCGATCAGATGCATCAAACAGACAGAACTATTAGAATTGCCAGCAACTGTACTTTTTTCTGTTAATCATGCCAGAATACTGGGAGTCCCAGGCAGCCTAACTAGGCTGGAGAAATCCACCAGTAAAAGGCATGGGAGAGCTTCTCATGACAACTCACATATAAACCAGCACTGTGTTGGTTTATATGTGGGGATATACACTGTGGGGATAGATGGTCTTGTTTGATGGCATAAGGTTTTAAGATCACATCCAGCTCCTCAACTGGCTATTCAGTAGTCTCCTTTAGTGAGCTGCTTGCCACTGGCCCCAAGCCCATGAAGGAGCTGTGACATCCAGCAAGGCCCTCTCTCCTGGCCCATCAGGCTCAGAGCTTGATGTGTCCTTCAGCTTGAGTGACCCCACCTCACATCCATCCCTTCTGGTCCTGCACTTAGTTCCAGTTAACATTTGTTTGGCAACAGTTCCTCCTTGGGCCTTACAGGGGGAGAAAATGTGTTTTCTTACACCAAGCTTTTAGGAATCTGAACCTTTCTTTGTGTCTGGAATGGAAGCAGTAGACTTCAAAGCTAAATGTAAGCAGAGAACAGTAGCTCTGTAATTGTGAGATTCATAGCAATAGTGCTGAAAACATGTCAAGTTGTTTATCTCCTTTCTCAGTCAAGCTCAAGATAGGCCTGTGGGGTTTTCTGTGTTCAGTATGAGTTTAAGAAATGTGATTTGCCCCATGGCAGCATCCTTTACTTTACTGATTGAAGAATTTGGCTTCCTACATTGTAATGTGTACCAAACACTTGCATTTTTATTTGAGATAATTTTTAATTGAGCTGAATGACCTCTGAGAAGATGGAAATATCTCTCATGGATCTGAATGGGTCCTAAACTGAGTTCTTATTTCATGCACAAACCAGCTGTTTTCTTTGGTTCTTCGGCTCACATAGAAACTGAAAACCAAAACCAAGCAGAAGTAAACAGAGTAATTCTGTGGATCTCATCAGCAGTACTTGCTTTTACACATGAAAATTATTTTTTCCCTAGCCCATACTTCCAAGAATTTTTTAAAATGTCATTCTTACATCATCTGCCCTAGCAGACAATAGTTGTTTCAGAGAAGCTGTTCTCTATTAGGTCAATGACCAGTGAACTAAACATTTTCTACTTAGGCCTTCATACGATAAAAGCGTAAGAGCTTTGAGAGAGCCATTATAGACTATTGCCTAAAAGAAATATCCATTTGAAAATTCAGCAATTATGTACTTCTATAATAGTGTGTAAAAGGAGCTCTGGACCCATTATGGGTTATTGAGTAAATAATGTATTTTTAAAAGTGTCTAAGTAATTTATATCATAGCTTGTATTGGCAGCAAAGAGTGATTGTAGACTAAACATTCTGTCTTTCTTTCTTTCTAATAATCTCATTTAAATCCCTATATAGCAATTAAAAACCCAAATCCCTGATGTAGTTTCAGTATTTCTTTAATAGTCAATAGATAATGGCTCTGACTTTACTCCACTGAGGCTACCATTTTGTGCTGAGCCAGTTTCCTCTGGTCTGAGTTACTTTTTTTGTCTTGATTGGATAAGACAGGAGGCTTCATTATCAAATATAATATAGAAGTGTCCAGAGGCCTCCTGGAGGTCAGACTCAGAGTCATCAGACCTACCCATAATCAGGAACAGCCACTAGCCAAAAAAGAAACGAGTACAGAGAGAGAAGACAGGAAGCTGTCAATCCCTATTTCAGGGAAAAAGTGAGGTTTGCAGAGAGGAAACATTGTCTGAGATCATGCAGGGGACAAAGAACCTCTGCCTCCTAAGACCAAGTTTAGTTTCCCTGCTTTATATACAGACCTTCTATGGAAAGGCATAGCCTGAGATCTCACTGCTGTGGAGCCTCAGTGCTAATGCAAACAGCTCTTTTATCAGATGCCTGCAATAGTCTTGCTTCAGACCACTGCACTCAGCCCTTTCAAGCACAGACCCTGGTCAAAGCAGATAGGAAAATACTGCAGTTCAAAACATTTATATTACAGCAACAATGCACTGTGGAACAGATGTGCTGGAAAACAAATTTGTTCTCTACTCTTAAGAGTAGAGTAAGCTTTCTTTAGTCCTTTTTATTTATCATACTGCTTCCTGCCATGGCAGAACTATTCACCTCTTTGATACTTTTCTGTCAAAAACTGAAAGAATAAGTCGAAACTTTTTTTGTTTTTTTTTTAAGAAGCACTGGTGTTTGAGTTGCATGGAATTTTAGAGACTATCTTGACATGCCCAAATACCTATTAGGTCGAGCAGCCTGTAGCGCCACAGGAGCACTACTATACTTACATATTATGTGTACATTATAATAATGCAGTGGACTTGACTTGAGAGGACAAAAGCAAAACATTTCTCTGCTTAAGCTAATGCTCCACCTTAACTCTTTCTGATGATACTTTCTCTGTCATAAATTAGAGACAAGATCACTTAATCTGGTGTTCTTGAACCTGTGTTACAACACAGACCTGTGTTGTAACTAATTCTGTACGTGAAATATCCTAACAGTCAGCAGGAAGCAGAGATCTGTTAACATGACTGTCAGGAGTTCTGTTTTCCTTTTTTAGAGGCTATGTAATAGCTACCCTTGCATGTGCGTGTTCAGAGCAGACCGTTTGCTTCCAGCAGCTAGCTGTACTCTTCAGTCACACCTCAAGAACATCACCTTTAGATCTGAATTTGAATACATCTGTATAATTTCTCATTGCTTAAGAAAAGTGGGGTTGATGCAATTAATGGAAATGTGGCATTTTGCTTCCCCTCTGGGGAGATGACGAGAGATAGGTCTCTGTAGCAAGGCCATGGGTGTGTGGGAGTCTGTTTTTCACATGTTTGCAAAGACAAAAAGAAAAACAAAGGTGCCAAAGAGTGCATAGTTCAAAAAAGAGAAAAAAGAAAGGAAGTGACTTAATGAATAAATGGTAAGGTAGCAGGGAGAAAGATGAAGTAAAAAAAAAAGTGGTGAAGGAAAGGTAACAGAGACACACATAAATGTAGAAGAAACAAGATGAAAGGCATAGATACATTTAAATTGTATTTGAGCAAAATGTATAAGGTCTTAAAAAGCAATCAGTCTCACTGTTAGACTGTATTTGTCACTTAGGAAAGGATAGTTATCTGTTGGGATAATTGACTGGAGTGGTGATGAAATCTCCATCACTAAAGGATTTCAGTGACAGAGTAGTCAAAAACCTGGAGAATATTTTCAGGTATTAGATGATCCTTTCCTTCTATTTTCTACAACTTCAGCATCCCAGATTGTATGAGTGGGAGCAGTACCTCAGTTGTGTCATTTTGAGAAACCGGTTTCTGTCCTGATCACCTCCTTGCTGAAATTCTGTAAGATCTCTCAGAGTAAACAAGGAACTACTTGGAGATGAAGTCCATGAGAAGGATGAACATGCAGGGAAATAAAAAAAAAAAAGGAAAGGAACTGGTGGATCTGCAGCAACATTTTCTTCTGAGCTGTGGACCCAGTGCTGCAACCCTTACATTTTCCTTCTCATACTGAAGAGCCCCATTTTGCAACAAATACACAGTTTGATTTAGATACAAAACCAAAGCCCTCACAACTTGAGATTAAAGATCCTGGGGTCTTTCTTCCAAGAACAGAATTATTAATTGTTCTACTCTGCTTCAACTCTAAATAATTCTATTCTCCTTTCAAGGAAAATTCCCTGTAATTTCAGCCAAAATCATTCTTCACTTCCTTTCCTGGCTTCTTTTGAATAGTGGGTGATTAGAGGACACAGGTATAAAGTGGTCTGGGATTATTCCATGCTGATGATTATTTCTACGCAAACCACCAGTTACCATTACAGTACAAAACAAAGTGTAAAACAGGCTTTTAAAAGAAAAGTCTGGAAAGGCATCACATTGAGATGAAAGAAAACTTCATTCTCCCATCTTGTTGATTTTTTTTAGGGCTTGCCAAGGGGATCTAGCAAAGCCCAGTGTGATAATGTCAGTGGTCCTCCCCTGAAGGCAGGAGGCTTGGAATGCTCTAGTACTGCTATAGCAAGGCACAGGCCTTGTGACCACTCCTTCCCCATGCAAATTTGCTGTGTATTCTTATTTTTTTCCACTCTGGGCCACCAAGTATGATGTTGGTAACTGGAGAAAACTGTTTTGGGTTTGTTTTTTTTGCTTTTACATTACTTTAGAGGCATTGTATTCATTATTTGAGGATGTGTATGAGATTCTGGAAGTACAATTTATGTTTGCTATGCTGAGAGATCTTTGGTATGATATTGACTCATTCATTGGCACCTGAGAGAGGTTTGGGGAATACAGCAAGCTTTCAACAATCCAGTTTTAGAGATTAAACAGAATTATGGCTCACTCAAGTTTGTCCTAATTTTATTAGATTTTCACAATTTCTAATTGCATAAACATATGCAGCCAAGTATACAGATGGGGACTGGGAAGATGTACAAGGACACTCAGGCTCCATAGTCAGCTAATTGGTGGACTAAGTAATAGGGCACTTAGAAAGATTGATTTTTTTTTTCAGAACATTTCAGGGTAAAATCCTGTCCCCATGAAAACTGTAGCAATCAAGAGGGGAAAGATGTTAGCCATAGATTTTGTTGAAATTAGAGAAAGATATGAGAGGAACTATGTGATGCAGAAAATATCCAGGATGAAGGATGTTGTTTTGGGCAAGATTCACTACGTATTTGTCTTAGCCATAGGAAAAAGATAGAATGTCTCAAAAACATAGAACTGGCCTGACCCACATGGTGACATCAGCAGGCTTTTGATCAGGGCTAAACACAAGATAAACAGTGGTTAACTATTTGAGATATTGCCAGGGCAAATGAGAAGTCATTTTGTGTGAACATTGCTATTGGGAGCAAATGCCAAGCTGTAATATTTTCAGAAATATTTTATCTTTTCTTTTGGAAAATAAATCTGGTTTTGCTATGGCTAGGAGAGCTCGAGCTACAAGTCAAAGTATGCTATGGCTGTTTCTGTTCAAATGATACTAGCTGAGGTACTAGCATGCCTGTGTATATGAGTACTTTTATGTAATACTGCTGCCCATATTTGTTAAAGGAATGCTGTGGTTGACTTATTTTCTACAATAAAGACAGAAGGAGGCAGGAGGGAAAAGGCTACACTCAGATTTTTGCTATTAGACATACTTCGTTCCTGATATGGCATCTGTACTTTGAAATTCACCCTGAATGAGTGGGCATTCAGGTGTTTTCACCTCCAGGAGATAGGACACAATTCTCATGATGCATTCAACACAGTTGTGTAGGGGTTTTTTTTAAATCTCCATGGGTAACAGACCTGGAAGACTTTTCACACAGGCCTGGGCTGAACACTTGTTGAGTGAGCAAAGTATTTATCTTTTTCTTACAAAGAGTAGAATAAACCAAACAAGTCGGTCACATATTTGGACCTGGACTTCTTCGCAAAGTTTTGCAAAGTCCTCTAAAAAGACAGAATATTTAGTAAATAGATAAAGAAATATTTTCTACCAAAAAAATACAGAAAAGATTTAATAATGTTGGGATGTATTTTTCTGTTAATGACTTTATTTTCTTCTTCCTCCTGTTGAGGCAGTAACATGTAAACTCTGACCACATCACCGGTGTGAAATTGCTGATTAACCTTTTGACGCTGACAATTGGGACTTCTCTCAGCACGAACTGGTAATGCAAAAGACCATTATTAGTTAATACTGGGACATCCCAGCTCCAGATGTCAAAAGGTTAATGAAAAATCAAGTGTCTTGCTTTTACTGGGAAACTTGGAAACCTTCTCCCCAAACATTTCATTTTTTTGTGATAAATAAGCCAGACTGGTTGAGCTGAGAAAGACGGGTGTTTTGCTAATGTGTACAGCTGTTAATTGAAAAAGATTTTGTTATTCTTATTCTTCTGGACACAGATAAAAGAGAGATTTGTTGGCAAACTTTAGTTAGTCTTGAACACCCCTTTGTCCAAGTACGCTACTTAATAATAATGCTTTGTTCTTTCTGTAACAGCCATGGAGGGATTTTGAGTGGAATACTCATTTTCTTTAAGTCATATCTGCCAGTAATCATTCCTGGCTTAAGACCAGCTGCCATTTGTGTGTATTATGAAAATATAACACCAGTTTTATACTCAAAACTATTCTCTTTTAGGTAAAAGCTTCAGCACAAGCTAGTTCTCCATGTCTACTGTAAATGCTATTTATCACAGAGTTTGGTCTTTAAAACAGAAAGATAATGTTAAAACATTTTGATTACCCTTTCCTTACCACTATCATTCACAAGCCATCTTTTCTAATAATGGTATTAGGACATTTACATAACCGGGAAAAGGGTCCTTTAACTACATTTCTATTATGTTTGGCACTTGTGTGAAAGGATATTATATTCGTGTGCATTAGAGATTGCTTATAAAAGATCAAGACAATAATAGCAGATCAGACGATAAAGGTTCCCTTTTCTCCTCCCAGACAGGCTGTCTCTGACAGAAGAATACAGTTCATCAAAAGTGTCTGCAGGTTGTCAAACTCGGTGAGATTTGGGGACACTCAGAGGCTGTCATGGCCAACAAGAAGATTTTCTGTAGGGTTCTGCCATCATTCACCCTCAGGAAATAATCACTCACTACATTCTGCATGCTCTCATGATAGAGCTCTATTTGAGAGAAAAGAGCCATTTTATCAAAGGACAATATATCCCTTCTCTTGGTCCATGCAGCTTCCATTATCAGACCATAATAAATCATATTTATGTTCTCAGTTAATAAGACTGATTACAATGCAGGTTACAGGCATGGGAAAAGCAAAGCAGGTGAAAAGATGTTTTAATGAAAATATGATAAGCAAACAGCTTCTTGTGAACATTTCAGCCTGTTATTTGTAATGATCACAGGCAATTTTTGATACATCTTCTTTAGCAATGGTTTAAGCTGCATAAATTGGCTTGCCACTTTATATGTTGAAATAGGATGAATCCCAGTGTCCTTCTTATGTTGTCTAGAATCATTATATACATTATAAGCATAAAATGAGTTTAATGTATGTGCTTTGAAAAGAAGAGCAAAACAGAAAATCAGGGAAGACTGATTTTAATGCTGCTCAAAATGATTTTGAAATTTTCTACTGATCTTTGTTACTAAGGGTGCATTTTCCATGAAATTTAGGAATGACATGTAGTGCTTTCATCTCCTTAAAATTAATATACTGCTCTCTCTGTTTCTCTCAATTTCTTCAAAGTTCTTTTTAGAGCGCTGTGCAGAGAGAGAGAAATTCTCCACTCGATGTGCAAGCATATCTGCTGTTAATGCTGAGGGGTGTGCTTCTTAATGCTAAGTGTGTGCTTCTACAGAATATACCCCAGTGTTCACTACTGAAAGGTACCCTCTTCAAATGGTGCAAGTGTGTTCAGCTCCAGCACGAGATGCATTCAAAGGCCAACTTTCTGAGAATTTTTTAAAGTGATGAAGATAATTTTTGGTAAGGTAAGAGTTCTAATATTTAGTACTAATATTTATCTAATGATTTAGCATATAACTTTATGGAGGTGAGTGGCTGATGGACTTGTCTTGCTCTCATCTTCTGAAAAGTGTTCTTTTGTTATTCCTAGGTTCAGCATCCTACTTTCAAGATGAAGTTAGAAATTTAAGGAATCATTTCCTCCTGCTGATACATAATTTTGACCAAAATTCTGAAATCCCACAGTGCTGGCAGAATGTGACTGACAAAGACTCCTTGGTATTGTGTGTCTGTAGGACCTATTCTGGTTACTGATATTTCCCAAAAATCACTCATAAACAAATTATAAAGCTTTATAATTGAGCTGGCCCTGGAGAATGATCACAAAACTCCCTTAACTCTTTTAGGGCACTTCAATAAGAGAAGTGCCCACACAAGAATCAGCAAACTACTCTTCACAGGCAATATCCTGATATGACAACAGACATGGACAATGTACTTTGTGATGGAACTGCTTGATACAGAGAAAACATGTTATAACTGCCTTCACCATGAAAGGGGTTTAAAAACACTGCCTGCCAACTCCACAAAACCCAGAGCTGCTAAAAAACCAAATCCCAGGCCAGTGGATTGTATTTTTCACATCAGTTTTCACTAACCTCAAACATCACTGTTATGACAGACTGTCATCCAACCTAACCAGTACTCTGGTGCCATTCAAGCAGGCAGGAAGAAAGCAAACAAAAGAAACTTGGAAGTCCAATTAGTAAGTGGGGAGTGCATCTGAGTGAACTACTTTTTTGTAATGATACTGATTACTGAAAATGAAACACTGAAAAGAAACAAAAAGCAGTGCTTTCTGAGGCAGTGGTGTTTTCTTGGCTGGCAATTTCTCTTTGTTCTGTTTCATGACACCAACCTCAATGGCTGAAGGGGTGTTCTGGGCCAGATGTCAATCACAATGTCTGACATAAACAAAAATAGCTAAAAAGGCATGCCAGCATCTTCCTTTTGTTTTCCCATTAGCTCCATTTTTCTTTTCATAGGCTGACAAAAAATTACTGCCTCCAAGTGAATTCAGTAATGTCACTATATATCTAATATCTAGGAGACCTTTTGTTTTAGCTTTACTGGGCTTAGCCACAAAAGACACTTGACATTGACAAAGAATCTGTCAAATATACAATGATCAGTGCAATGAAATCTCTCATGACAGAAGGGCACTATTCTGCCTCCCCCCTGCCTCCAGCAGCAGCCTGTCTGAGCAAAATATGCTGGAGCACATGTAGCAGCTGAACCATTACCGAGCAGGCCAGAAGCTGAGATGTGTCTTGTTTAAATTGTCATAGCATATTAGTATAATTAAAACTGCCAAAAGAATAGAAAAGATAGATGGAAATGTTACATTACTTGTTTCTAGAGATTAACCTCGAGCCAGAACTGAAATAGAGACACACATTTTGGATTTCTTAGAGCTCTGATATGGAAGAAAACAAGCCTGAGAGAATGTCTCGTGAAGTGTGAGACATGAAGTCATAGTTTCTGTATTTACAAAACACAGCAGAAACAGTGTTTTAGGCAGACACTATTTTCTCAGCTCCCGTTGTGGCTGTACTCTGCAAAGCAGTTGTATTGTCTCTTGGCTACCTTCTTTTCACTCTCTTTTGCCTTCATGCCTGCGAGGTCTTGATAACGCATAGGCCTGCTGGTGAGATGGTGTCCCCACCTTTTGCTTCCACTCCATCTGTGAGCATCGCTGGTTCTCCAGGTGCCCAGCCCTGAAGCAGTGCATGGTGTCCCTGCTGGTGGGTGCAGAAGCCATGGTTCAGCCTCCATGGCTCAGCAATGCCCAGTAGCTGTGGTCAGGAAGTCCTCCTGCTGCCTAGACTTCATCCTCTGGGCATCTCTGTGCCTGGGGAAGAGAAAAAACTGCCTGCTGGAGGCAGGCACAGGTAGGCCAGCCTTGAGAATGCTCTTGAATTGCACAGGGAAGCCAGACAGGGATCTGGGAGTCAAACTAAGATTGTCTTTACCCAGGCTATTTCTGCTTCTCATTGCAAAGGAAGATGTTTGAACAATGGCTTCAATTTAAAATCTGACCTTTCAAATGCCAAGCTCCATGCATGCTACTGTGTTGAATGAACAGATAAAAACACATGGCTTTCTAAACTCGACCCTGAAAATTATATTCTCTTCATCAGATGAGACGGTTTCCTTCCCATGCATCATAACTATACTAGTTATGATCCCCATTTCTAATTATGCCCTGAATTATATCCGGTGGTGAAAATCCCATGAAGCACCTTCTCTTCAGTTATAGAAGTTGGAACTGACTTTATTCAGAAGCTGCTGAGGACCTGAACTGGCTCCAGCAGTTCTGAAAGACAGCAAAAGCAGCACGACTTTCCTCTAACTGAATTGGTACATTCCAGGAGAAGATGCAGGAGTCAGGTGGGTTTCATGTTGATTTCTTGTAGTATAAATGAACTTCACAGCCTTGACCCATTTCCTGATTTGCTTGACGTAGAGAGATGTTAAATGTGGGCCTTAAATTTTAGGTTTCCCCATATTTCCTGTATTTCCCAAATTTATATGTCAGTTAATGACTTCTCCATATAGTGCTTCTCTTAAATTTCTTACAGGGCCTGTAAATGTGTATAACTAGTCAAAAATATGTTATCTGCATTTAGTGTTGGCTTTTGGAACCCTCACTGCCAACTCGCTTCCCTGCTGCATCTCACCTCACATGTTTTTCTGTGTAGTGCCAGGAGAAGAATGGAAAATAGCTATGAAGTAAAAGCAGATTCTACTCCCATTAAAGGCAATGAAAACTATGCTTTTACTTCTACTAACTCATAATAGCAGGGAAAAATGAAGTGGAAACAAGAACAAAACCCCACCTCTGCCAGCTATCTACAAGCTAACCAAGTCTTCCACTAATGAGGTGCTCTGGCATTTTGAGAAAGACAGGTTCTTCCAGAAATGGAAAAAAATATGCCGAGTTTTTCCTTCAGTTCTGAAAGGCTAGTGAGAGAATAACAAATTGTATTTCAAAAAAGGGATAGCAGTAAAACTTGTAATGCTGTCTGTGCTATTTACTATGTATAGATGCCAGTATAGTTTGTTGTAAATTAAATTATTTTATATGTATGTTTGGCAGATTATGAAATACTGATTCTTATATACTCCACCTAATCATCTGCTGTATTTACCGGTCACTTAAGTGACCCTAAAATTCTTGAGAAACTTACTAATTTCAAATCACAATTAACAGAGTAATTTCCAGGTCAGATTTTCTAGAAGATGACTCAATACCATGGACAGTCACATAGTCTATTAAACAGAATAATATGGTTTGTGGAAAAGATAATAGTACAGATCACAAGATAGCACCAGATTTTACATTATGATCTCCAGATGTCTTTGGGAACTTTTCATCCAGCATTGGTTCAAGTCTAATCTGCATGGCAGAATTGTGAATTGTTCCAATTTTCTCCTCTCTGGGGCTGCAGAGGACAGGCTGAGGTAGTTCAGCCATGCTCTGGTAAGAATATTCACAACATTGCCAACTGCTCCTGGAGCACCCAGTGTTTTTCACCTTGGCTTAGTGAGACAGCACTGTTCCCAGGTTTTTCTGATATGTGTCCATCAGAGCTGGCTCTACACATTGGCCAAGCAGGCAATTATTTATAGCAGCAAAGTGATTGTGGTCTTACTGCCTGTTTTATGTGTGATTCCAGAGTGCTGGAGAAGCAGGTGGGCACTGTGCTGCTGCTTTGGAGAGACAAGTTTGCCTGAGGAGCAGGGGAATGTCCCACCTCGCAGGGTCCACATTCCCATCTGGCTACAGAAAGCTGGTGAGTCTGCCCCGACTGTCAGCCTCCCGTCTCAGCTGCCCTTTCCCTGCACGCTTGCCTCTACATGGGCAGAACAGGCCTCCCTGTCCTGTCCCCAGCCCTAACATAGTATAACAATAACCATTGGAGGCACCAATGTTCCATTTTGCTTACAATGCCAAAAAGCCCTGAGTTACAGCAGCCTGTTACAACTGTCAGGCTTCTGTGACAACCTTGTTGTATTATTCTAAGCAGCGTGTATTGATTCACTGGAGAGAGAGTGGACTTGGCCAAACTGAAGCATCATTTACTTGCTCAGAAGCTCCTGGAGTGAATATCCTGCAATGAGAAGACAGCTCCCCTATTGTTTTCAGGGTACAAATTTGGAGTTCAGTGTCTGCTGTTAAACAATGCATTGTATCTGAACCAGGGACTTAGTGAAGTCCACAGTATAGTGGTGTTGAGTGAAGGATGAAATCTCCCTCCTGGCAGCCGAAGGGATTTATAGCAGTTAGCAGGGCAGCCCCAGTATCCTGCAGTTCCCAGAGGGGCCACAAACATCCAAGAGTTTTTGGTGGGTCACATGTATTTATAAACATGATACAGTATTTGCTCCATTGTATTCCTGGTGAAGAGCACCTTGTACTGGTACAGGTAGATGGTGGTGGGTAACAATGCAAGGATCTGGCAGTAGGTTTGCTTTTCAATTTCAGCACCATCAGCCTGGGAAATAAAACAGAGCTCCCTGAACAGAACAAGTGTTTTACATGACACTGAAATGCAAAAGAAGCTCATGGCTACTTTTCCTCCATGGAAATATGTACAAAAATTTGTCAGTTTGGGACTTCATGAGTTTCTCTCTGGAGTCAAAAATTCAGTGTGGGTGCACAAAAGAGTGTGAGGAGAGAACATCTTGGCTTCTTCAACCCTGTGCACAAAACCTCCCGGGGTTTCAGTTAGGATGTTAGCATTTCTTGCAGTCTTCAAATGTTGTGCTGTGCAAGGATGTGCTTATACATTATTTTGTAATTGAAATGGCATGTTTACTGTTCTATTTCATGCTTGATTGTGTTTTTTAAACACCTTTACTCACGCTGTTAGAAGTGGGATTATAATTAAAATGTCCTGTTGAACACCTTGTTCAGTTCAGTGAAGGCATAATAGAAGTATAAATACTTGTTCTTGTTGACTTTGTGATGTCAGCACCACAAATGCAATAAATGTCATAAACCAAATCTCTCTTTTGCCAAAGCATCTGTCAAAAGGGAATGGAAAAGAGAATCTGTGGCTGGGGAAAGGGAGGACCTCTTTTTTTGGTAAAAGGAAATATTTTGAGACATTATAATATCTGTGCTATTGATGTGTTAACTAAGGTATGGAATGATTTACTGATTTAAACATTTTTGAGGAAAAAAAAGAGAGTGGAATTTCTTTCTCTACTCACAGTCCCTTGGCCTAAAGACTAGGTAATAACTTTCTCTTCTAGAGTTGCCATTAGGAAATGCTGAGTCTGGCTGTGAAGTGTGAAAGAGTAACTTACGTTTCTTATTATTCCTGTTTCCTTACAATGTGTATACACAAGCAGACTTCATGTCTTTGTGGTGAGGTTAAACTACCACAAAGTCCCAATGTTTCTAAGTCAGCATCCAGTGGTTACAGCACTTGCACATAGCACATAGCAGTAATGGTTTTGTTTTCTCTGGGTTTTCTATTGTACTCTAAGCTACCATTGATGATGAGATGCCTTCAGCCTTAAGGAGCTTTAAATTACTTCACAGCTTGAAATTCCAGGTAAGCAGGGATAGTCCAATATTTAGCCTAATGTTTGATGCTTACTCAGGCAATTTACTTGAATAAGTTGGCTCAGTTTCCTCCTATGAAAAATGGGGAGAACAATGTCTGTGTTCCTTGTGCTCTTTGACAGGTGTAATAGTATTTTCAATATACCAAGTACTAGACTCTACACTGCACATAAGCTGTGAAGTTTTAGGTTTGTGCCATTTCACTGGCTGAAAGATGGCTCTTAAAACAAATCCCAGGATGTATAATATTTCTGTACAAGAGTAGAACTTGACAGTCAGTAGCTGCCTTATAGGGAAAGCCCATATGATCTTCATGAAGCAGGCAAATTAGCAGACCCAAAGAGTGTGCAAACTGCCTTCTGTGCCCAGTTTCAGTTCCAGCAACTTTAAGCTCAGCAGAAGTTGTGCACGCAGATGGTTCACAGGGT
Source organism: Galbula dea (assembly GCA_013399015.1). Classification (NCBI taxonomy): domain Eukaryota; kingdom Metazoa; phylum Chordata; class Aves; order Piciformes; family Galbulidae; genus Galbula; species Galbula dea. The sequence goes on along the minus strand of VWZX01001164.1, from coordinate 945,918 downwards.
TTGGTCTTTAGAATGAAAGCACTGAGGAAGTGACAAAGTAGGAGGTTGTTTTTCTTCTGGGATGAAGGAGGGAGATAGGTACATAGGGCAGACCAGCACAGTCCAGAGGAAGATTCAGCAGCAAGCATGAGGCTGTTAAACATGCAGGACAAAATGTGCAAGAATGTTGCCAAGTGGGATTGCAACAAAACTTTGTGGATTTCTTTGACTGTCTCATTGTAAGTACAGGTGCAGCTGTACACACCCACACACACTGCAGTTATTTCAGTGTGCGATCATATAAATACCTGCAGGTGTGACACTGAAGAGATACCCATGCTGTGACATGAATATGGAGTTCAACATCTGTATTCGCTGCCTGATTCACACAAGGAACTAGTGCAGTTGCCTTTCCACCTCCTACATGCACTTTGAAACTAACGCAGAAGGAAATTCTGTCCTGGTAACTACATTTAACAGGATGTAAAGGCATAGAACCAAACAATACAGGATGGGGAAGGAACACGGAACAGCCATTGTTACTTCACTCTTGTTGCATATACAAAATTACAAAGAAACTAATTTTGGATAAGGATGACCACAACAGTTGAGTCTATGGTAATAAACCCACAAAGGTGGAATTTAATACACCTTTTGAGGCACCTAAAACTTTATTTGGCCTTCAGTACAGTGGCTGGTTTCTCTCTTCTGGCACACACAGAGATGGCTTCTTGTCTATAATACTGTCAGTTAGTCCATAATACGTGGGGTGCAAATCATGGCTGCTGCAGAAACCATGGAATTCACTAACTTGAATGCCTATAAAAGCTTAGTCACATCATTGCACTCATGCAGCTGGTTGCATTAAATATTAATGTAATGCCAACTACATGGCTACAAATACCCTCCTCCCTGTGACAAAAATGTAAAAGAGCTAAAGGATATAAACTGGGGACCACATTTTTCGTGTAATTGCTGCCTATAGAGACACAAGGTTGTTAAAGTTTCTTACATTTTATAAGGCCTTTAGTGATAACTTTTGTTTTCCAAAGAGAAAAATAAACCTGCTAAGGTTCCTTTGAACATTTTAGCAGCCTTTCATAGTGTTAGCTGTGAAAGTAATGGTGTGACATTCCTAATAGGGATGTATGGGAACTGTGTGTTAGGAGTCCCTGCTGCTTTCTTTGTGGAAACTTATCTCAGATGCTTTGGGATTATTTGGCAGTAACTTTTTTTTGCACCATGATTTCACAGGGATCTTCTCTGTTATCTTCTGTTCAGTATATTCCTTTGAAGATCTAGAAAGAAAATGTGGAACTCTAGAGCATTCAGTGAAACCCTGTGTGCATCTCTCTCTAGATAAAGATGAGGAAGGAGTTCTCCTGTGACAGAAAGTATGCAGGAACCATAGTGCCCAAAAGTTTTACGTAGTGCTGTCCAGGCAAAGGAATAATGAGAATATGATCAGTGGAGATTTCATAGGAAGCAAAGGAGGAAAGAAAGCACAAATTTTTGTTTCCAATTGGAATGTCACTGCTTTGTCCAGAGAGATCACAGCTGCCATCCGTGGCTCATGATAGCAAATGTGCTTAGTGCACTGTCACAAAGGCACCGGAAGTAGCTGGAGCAGTAGAAGAAGTAACACAGTGCTAACGATGAGTTTCATCCAGGCAAATTCACCTCCCTCGGAATTAGCCTGGGTATCTCTCTGTGACACATTTGTTTTAGAATCACAGCATGTTGCAATTGGGCTCTGGCAGGCTCTGAGGTAGGAACTGTGTCCAAGAGCCTTTATTTCATCTGCTCCAATTGAGAATAGTGTGGCAGTTTCTTTTGGTTGAGATTTTCCTATAACGATCTGAGCTTTAGTCATTGTGAGGCTAGCCCACTGGAAAGCATTCAGTTGGTGTTACAACCAGGGACAACTGAGCTCCAAAAGTGAGTGCAGACCGTGACTACTTATTAAGTAAAGGGCATGTGGAGAACCTATTACTTAGTAATTGGTGTGAGCTGCCAGTTAGCATTCAGTAGGACTTCCAACATTTGCATAGACCTTCCAGCCCAGAATGGCCTGGGATTTTTTCTGCCTTATTTGCTGCAACTACAATCAGATGGTGGCTTTCTGCTTTGCTGAGCTACCAAATGCAGCTTTATCAGACTAAACGCCACCTGGAAGTGCAAGATGTGTGCAAGGAATTCAGTTGGAGGGATGTGCAGGTCCAAGACACTTTGTGGCTAAATTTGTGTTCCAAAGACTGCTACTTTTGGGGGCTTGTAGGTTTCTCCCCCCACTATGGTAGAGGAAAATGATGCCTGGAATTTGTGGTAAATGATACAAATGACTGCCTGATTATGTAAAATCTTAAAATGGTCTTTACAGGTAAGACTCAGGTGCTCTGTGGGTCCTCTGTGGATCACACCAACAGCACTTAGGTACAGGGAGGCTGGAGAGATAGTGTGGGAAGTCTTGACATAGAAGACTGTGTAGACATTTAGACAAAAATATAAGTATGTGAGGTATGTGCCACTTGCAGCTTTAATCTGGGGAAAACTTTTCTTCTCTTGGTATGAGCTGTTGCTGTTATTGACAAGGATGCAAAACCACAAGCAGGTGGCTCAGTGGGGTTTGAGGTGGGTGCACAGGCCAGGCCTGCGGGGCTGGATGGCCCAAGCAGCACTGCAGCCTGCTCCACGGCCCAGGGGGCAGGCTGGACTGGAGGGATGCAGCGGGTGAGACAGGGGCTCTTTTCACACGGTTATTCCCCACGGTACTCTATTTTTAACAAATTTACAGGATAGAGCAGTGCTAGCCTCAGAAGATTGACAAGGCGGTTAAATGTACGCAGACAAGGTGCTTTCTTCAAGAAAGCAGGCATTGCTAGCACCTGTACAGTTCAAATTATGCCCTTACACTGTACCTGAGAAAGCAAATTACAGAGGGCAAGCGGCACACCAAAGCCCCGAGGCCCACCCTCTGAGTGGGACTATGACAGCCACATCCGCTGCTCCTCGCGACGGAAGCCCAACGCCTCTCAGGCTCGGGCAGGATCGGGCAAAGCCCACCGTCCGGGCAGGACCCCATCGCGGCCGCCGGCCTGCAGCTGCCCCCTCAGCCAGCGGCCCTGCGCTAGGCGGCGGCGTCAGGCGCGGTTCACAGCAGCGTCCGGCAGGTGGCGCCCTTGATCGCCGAGTGGCGGGCGGCGCGGTCAGGAGGCAGAAATGCATCATGTGTCCCTCCGCCCCCGCCCTTTAATATAGGACGTATTATATCTAAAGAGTTTTCAAGTTACTATTATGCATACGTAAAAATTCAATGAGTGTGTAACATTTTCGCCCATATTTCCCTCTTTTATAACATAATTTAAATTCCTTTTTAATAATTTAGGAATGTTCTGGATTCTAACCACTGTTGTTATCACGCTGGTATCTAGCCAAGGGAGAGCTTCTTCTCCGCTGCCTGAAGGTGACATGGAGCAAGGCCCTGCCAGGCGAGGGGCAGCGGAAAGGGTAGACGCTTCCCCGCCCTGGAGTCCTTCGTGCATTAATTAAATGCTCCAAGTTTACCACAGTTGTGGTTTGAGTAGGTCACTGTTAGTAAAAATTCTTCTTTTTTTTTTTTTGCATCTGAGTTTAATTATGATGGTATTTGTTTGATAGCTTGTTACTGTAAATAAGAGAGATAAAAGCAGCCCTTCACTTGAGTAGCTCTAGAGCTGTGAAATATGTACCTAATTAAAACTATTGGTGTAAGAGGCTAATAAAGTACATGTGCCTACTAGATGTCTTATTCTAATGAATCTCGGCTAATTTGCTTTGAGTGATGAATTTCGGTGTTGGTAGTAAGGGCTGAATAACTATGAAATTTATCACGAGGTGCGGGGACTCATGACGAACCGCAGGGGTTTGGGGAGGGGAGGGCCGGGTCGGGCGCCGTGGCCATGGCCGTGCGCGGGCCGCGTCCCCTCGGATGGAGCAGCCGCGGAGGCTAGGCTCTAGCCCCAGCGCAGCGGCTGTCAGGATCCGGCCTGGCAGCCCCCGAGCCAGGCCAGGCTGGCAGAGGAGCGGACCTGGGGCAGCCCGGAGGGCCCCGTGTGAGGTGTTTGTGTGCCGACGCGGGCATGGAGGTGAGTGCGCTCCTCCCCACCTAGCTCCTCTCCCCCCCTTTCTTTCCCCCTTGTTTTCGCTAGCCCCGGTGAACAGCGGATCGTGGCTTGTGCTCCTCCGACTCCCAAACCGAGCGCAGATGGGTTGTCTAAAGCATTTCAGATGGAGTTTTGGTCATGCGCCAGCAGCTAATCAAAGTCTTAATTTTGGAGAATAAAAGGGCCAGGCTTTCCAAGCTTCTTCCAGCTGGTTTCTGCCGGGGACGTGGACATCCTAAGCACCTTTTTTTGCTTCACGTCCTTCTAGTGCTTTTAGTGTGAAGGGTTGGGCTCAGGGCTGCATCTGGGCTGGTGTAGTTCGCATGCCCTGCAGCCAGTCTGAGCACAAGACTTACACGACCCAGGTTGGGGGGTGAGCTGTGTGCTAGCCTACGGACGCACACTCTCAAACCCACCTCCATTCGACGTATAGTGGAAAGAAGACAAGCAAGTTAAAAACCGTGAGTCAACAATCTATGCCTGACATGAGCTTTGCCCTTTGGAGCAGTACAAGCCTGTTCGGAGAGGGTATATTCTGAGACAAGCAAGGTAATAATAAAGAGACTGGTTAAGCAGACAGAGATAGCCCGTATTTTTACTGATTTTTTGCAATAGAGAAAACATCCCAAGGTGAAATGCCTATTGTAGGCTTTCCTGTAGTCTCCAACAAGAAGTATTTAAACACTTGCATATGCAAATGTCCTGTGAGTGTCCTCTATTTACCAGCACTGCGGGGATGCTGGTGGGACTGTGGCACTGGTACTTACCCCATTTTAACCTAGGGCCTGGGCAAATCTGCAGGGCCCCAACATCATGTTGCCACACCCTCCATGAGGCATGAGGGCTTTATGTACTACCAAGCTATCTGGGCTTTGCTGTCTATCCCAGAGGCAGATGTGATGAGTTCAAAGACTTTCTGAAAGTGTGTGGCAGTTGCAGCTGTTAGAAGCATGCTGGCAGTTTCTGATCTGCCCATGAATTTGGAGGTTTTTTTACAAGTGCTGCATCAGCAGTTTTTCTGCAGAATGGAATTTTCAGTATAGCTAATATCAGCTGGAAAGACAGGTGGAGCTTGTTATTTTCCTTGCAAAATCTACCTTTTTACACAGAAGAGATTGTCTTCCATGGCTGTACAATCTGTTAATGAAGTAGATTGCAAATAAGATTGGGGAGAACTAGACTATTTCTGGCTTGCCCATGACTTACTGTTTCACCTTAGGAAAGTCTCTTAGTCATTTGGAAACCTGATTTCTCTATCTGTGAAAAAAGCAATAATAACTATTTAAAAAAAGGACAGTCATCAATATCCAGAAGTGGCTTTAAAATTTCAGATGGAAGTGTTAAGTATTTTCACAAAAAATGTCTGTTGTGTTTTCTCAGAGACCTGGGAAAATCTGTTTTATTCTGCTGAGAGAATTCTTTCCATCTTGCTCAGTCAGTGATCATTTTAATATATTTTTCTGCCTCTCAGTTACATCTCAAATATGTGTGTCTGTGCAGTTTTCATGGTCTCATATCTTGTCTCTGTATAAAATACATATTGTCAGCTTGAGGAGATGCTTTTCCTTTCAGCTTCTTCCTAATTACCAAAAATAGTTTTAACCTGTTAAAACATATCTGAGTTGTAGACATGGCATGGTATGGTATTAAAACCTTGTTACTCCACAGCAAACCTTCCTGTGTGTTGTGTTTACCTTCTGATAACATTGCAAATAAGAAGCCAAACACCCACAGAACGAAGGGATTCTTGTACGTTAGGTCCAGTGTGACTTTGCATAAATGAAAATATGCAAAAATAAGTGCCAGTGCCATATAGCTACGAGACAGAGAAAGAAATAGAATCAGATTATTTCTGCTGCCTTTTCTTCAAGAAAGAAAACCTTTGTGTGTGTTTCCTGGACAAGCTTTATTTATACCATGATCCATCACCTCACAGCAGGAATTCCTGCACCTGTCTTTTTTCCTTTTGATTTCAGCATGACTCCACCAAGAGACCCCAGCATAGAGGACTGCCTCTTTTTAGAGGATAGGACACTAGGACCCTCAACAAGACCTACGTTTGAGGTGCTCTGAAATAGTTATGGATAGAACAAGAGTTTAAGAGGTAAACTTAGTTACTATAACAAAGCCTAAGGCTGCAAGGAAACTTTTCACCCAAACTATGTTTCCTAAATGGGATAGCAGATGACCCTCCTGCCTCACAGGCTGGGGATGTGCTCACTTCTCTCTCTCAGTGTAGCTTGTTTTCACATCACTGGACTTCTGTTTTTTTGGTTTTGTTTTAATAAGCTTGATCTGATAAGCTAAGCTAAACACTGACTACTAATTATTAATTCTGTTGTTCAGATTTGCAGAGATGGTTAATACAATTTCCTTTCTTCTTTGGCACTTAAGCAAAATCTGGCCTAAATTTAATTCTGCTGGTAGTAGATAGTGAGAAGTCTAACCAGAGGTGACCAGTAGTAGTGTCTGAATCTATCTCACAGTCTCTGCCTTTGTAGTGGATGTTGAATTTATGTTCCAGGAGCATTTTTTTAAATACACTACTCCTATACTTCAGCTTTATTCTTCTTTTTCCCAGCTTTACCTCTACCTCATCTGTGAAGCCAAAGACACCTGGCATTGATAGTCATGTTTTTGAGATTACCTGCTTAAAGAAGTCTGTTTTCACTATTTTGCATGACTTAAATAACTTGGGATTTGATGTGCTGCTGCCTGAACACATGGATGAAGATGATTGGTTTAGGCTAGTTCAGTGAAAGGGAGCTGTTTATGAATGAACTCAGATGCATGGAGGTCTGAGAACGCTAAGTGCAAGGCTTCATCACTCTGGGTCAGTGGTCTTTGGGAGAGGGCAAAGAGGAAACAGAAGTTAAGGAGACACTGCTGTTTTGGAGTCTGTATTTCAGGTCACAGTCTTGTCAGGTCAACAAAAGTCATGTAATGTGAAAGGTGCCAAAGCACACTTGATGGTTTTGCATGAATATTTATCCACTGTCTTTTTATTATCAACTTCATTTTGCATTCTGGTAGACTTGTCATTACTCACCTTCTTTGAAGACCTACTAGACAAATCCCCAAATGTATTTTGTTCTGCAGTACACCAGGCAGAGAGTAAAAACATAAGTCTGAGGAAGCTTTTGTGTCACCCTCTTTCTTGAAGCTTTCTTCTGGATCATCTGTGTTGTACTGAATTCCCTCCTAACTGAGGGAAGGAATGGAAAAGCCTTTCCAGCTGAGCAGTGGTGACTGCAGACATTTTCCTATTTTGGGTCTGCTGTTTGGGCTGTGGTACCGCTTGCAGAAGCACATGCATTTCTTGAACTGATCTATTGGTTGGAGGGTATAGATGGTGCTTGACCCCTGACCTGTGGCTCACACCCTTGTTCTAAACCCTGGTACTAACTGGTGGGCCAGACTGCCTTTCCATCCTCCCTTTAGCTTGTAGATAGTTCTTTGGCGTGCATGCAAACCTAATGCAGTATAGAGGGGAGGGTCTTCAGGTTCCCAGAGTGTATATATGCACATGTGGTCAAATCCCCAGCTTGTTAAATTAGTATGTGCAGCGGAGACCAGCCACTGTTTTATGTTTTCATCTATGCAAGGTAAATTGGATTGAAACATCACACCTTAAAAGAAGAGCTGAGGTTCTTGCTCACATTTGGGTTCTAAAGTAGCAGACACAGGGCTAAGCATCATGGACCTTAAAAAGCTGGATCTTAGTCAATATGAAGCCTATACCATTGATTTTTTTTTAGAGCCTTTTATATGAGAAACCACATGTACACAGTCTCACATTGTGAAGCAAGATTAATTTAGCTGTTGGCAAATTATATTCTGTATAAAAATATTCTGTGAATGACTTGGATTGCAAATTCTACTTCTTAATATTTGCAATGAAAAGTATCAGTAATGTGAACAAGGCACTACCGGTTTCAGCTGTACTTTGCAGAAATATGAAGGACAGGCATCCAAAATAAGGAGATAAATGGTGAAGAACTAGACAGCATAAGGCCTACTGAGTCAGATACTAAAAGCCTCAATCTAAATAGTAATTTAGAAGACAGACATAAAAGTAATTGCAAAGGTTTTAAAGCTGCAGTCCCTCTAAAATGCAGAAGGGGTGGCCTCTCTCTTACAAGACATTGATTTGCAATTATTCTCAGCTATAATTACAGGAAGTGCCACAGAGGAGGCCACCAAGAATATTTCCAAGTTTCAGTTTTAGGCATTAGTCTAATGTTTCTAAAATGTATCCACTTTTAGAACCAAAATTCTTCTTCCCTGTCTTTGAATTGTTAGAGCAATAGCTGAAGCAAAACAAGCTTCCCATGGTCTACCTACCTTGGAGAGCAGAACCACTCTGGATAATAGAAGTAAATTAATGGTATGCAAGCTCAGTTTTTATGTAGTTCCTAACTGTGTCAATTCACTTGATGCAAGTCCTAAAGGAACATGGGTATTAAGCTACTACCCTGAAGTGAAAGTCACTGTATTTTGTCCTGGTGATCCCTTATTTGCAGTTGTTCTTCAGCTTTGCTTACTTTTATGTTAGTAAAAAATTAATTATTTGGTATTTGCAAATGCTGAGTATATGAACTTTAAGCAGCATAGATTACAGTCTTTTGTTGGACCAGAGAAAGTAAAATCATGAGTACCTTTTTTTATGCTTCCTGTTAGCTACTGACCAAGCAGTAACTTATTTCTCCAAAGCACATATATGCACCTCTGCAGAGATTATCCTTGCACCAATAGCACAGATACTTAAAGTGTTCATTACTCATATCAGTGAGATGTAGAAATGAACTTTTCTTGCACTCGGTATTGCTGATGATAACTTTTTTCCTGAGTCTCGTTCAACCTTAAGAAATCTGCATCCTTCCACATGTCTGGATAGGTTCCAGTCTTACATGTTAATGTGTTCTAGACCAAATAAATTTCCTCCCTAGTGGAAGACCAGTTGAAAACTACAGCACATTTTGCTGCTTGTCCCTGGTCCTTCCCCATAGCTCTGCTGTCAGAAGAGGTCAAGCAAACATTCACTAATGCACTACAAGTAAAGCCAGCCTGGTTATCTCATTTGTCATTTGCAGATGACACCAAGCTGGGTGGAACTGTTGATCTGCTCGAAGGTAGGAAGGCTCCTCAGAGGGATCTAAACAGGCTGGATTGATGGGCCAAGGCCCACAGTATGGGGTTCAACAAGACCAACTGCTGAGTCCTGCACTTGGGTCACAACAACCCTATGCAACACTATAGGTTTAGGGCAGAGTGGCCTGAAAGCCATCTGGTGGAAGAGGACCTGGGGGTGTTGGTTGACAGGTGCTGAAAATGAGCCAGCAGTGTGCCCAGGTGGCCAAGGTGGCCAACAGCATCCTGGCCTTTATCAGAAATAGTGTGGCCAGCAGGACTATGGCAGTGATCATCGCCCTGTACTTAGCACTGGTGAGGCCTCATCTCAAATACTGTGTTCAGTTTTGGAACCCTCACTACAAGAAGGACACTGAGTTGCTGGAGCATGTCTAAAGAAGGGTAACGAAAGTGGTGAAGGGTCTAGAGCACAAGTCTTAATGAGGAGTGGCTGAGGTACTGGGGTTGTTTAATCTGGAGAAGAGGGGGCTGAGAAGGGATCTTCTTGCTCTCTACAACTACCTGAAAGGAGGTAAATAGTGAGGTGGGGGTTGTTCTGCTTTCCCAGGTAACAAGTGAAAGGATGAGAGGAAATAGCCTCAAGTTGCTCTAAGGGAGATTTAGATTGGATATTAGGAAAAATTCCTTCACTGAAAGAGTGGGTAAGCACTGGAACAGGCTGCCCAGGAAAGTGGAGGAATCACCATCCCTGGCTGTGTTCAAAAAACCACGTAGATGTGGCACTTAGGGACATGATTTAGTGGTGGGCTTGACACTGTTAGTTGAATGTTTGGACTCGATGATCTTAGAGGTCTTCTCCAGCCTTAATGATTCTATGATTCTATATCCATGTTTATCACCAGGTGAAATGACTCTGGCTGACTTTAGCTTAAACAGATTAGGAGGCAATTTGTGATCCCTTTTGCCAAGGATATCCAACTCTTTTCCAAGTTGGATAGTTGGAAGGTGCAACAAACACCAAAGAGAGTGCTGTCATCTCCCAGAAGAGCTTCTCTGCAGTCTCAAGTTTCCTCAGCACTCTCATCCTTGAACTCAATCTTGTACCTCTCAACTTTCATGCTTTTTCTAGATACCTAGCCTTTTTTTTTTTTTTCATACCTTAGTGGCCACAACTAAAGATATATTTTGACATTTTAAATGAATCTTCTCTGTTAAGCTTGCTCTGCCTGTCTTGATTAATTAAACTTGTGTCTTCATATTAGGTTCCTTCAACTCATCTCTTCCAGTTTCAGCACTTACTTTCCATTTGCCTTCATTATACTTTGCCATCCTTGAACTGCACTGAACTCTTCCTCGTTTCACATTTTCCCATACAATATTTGGATCTGCTATTTCCTTACCTAATTTTACTGTGGCTGATGTGAAAATCTTTTTTGCTACAGAACCAGTAGTGAAAAGAAAGACTTCTCTTTGCCACATTCCTTTTCAGTCTTACATAAAATCTCAGCTGAAGGAGTACATTCTCTTCTGTAATCATGACTTCATGTTCCTATTTTTCCTGCTACTCTTCCCTTTGGGATATATTTTAATATAGAAACTGCATGGAAACTGCTCTGTTTGTTTCCAGTTTTTCAATGTGCTTGGAGTTAGGGTTTTCCAGATAAACGGTGTATTAAGATTTAATCTGAACCTAGTCAGATAGTATTGACCTGCAATGAAAAAGCTGTATGAATGAGATAGCAGCAGACAGCTTAAAGTGCTGAGTGCCAAGTGCTGACTGAAAAATGATACCCCAGAAGTTTGGTGGTGGAGAGCAGATGGGACATTTATGAATGGAAAAGCTTTCTGTTTATTTAAATATTGTGATATATTTTTTAAAAATTGTGTCCATTTTTTCAACATTTGCCAGGATTTGCCTGCTCCTGTAGGGTGGTGCAGCAGGGGGCTTCTAGGAGCAGCTGCTCTCTGCCTCTGTGAGCTACCACGTCTAAGTAGAAACTTTAAGGCCTCTCTGTTTTGCCACAGTAGACTTCCCCACAATTAAAACAAGTACTGAACCAAAGACTTTGGATGCCTGATGCTCCTTTTGATGCCCAGTTCACCTGCACTGCCCACTCTTCAGTAGCAGCGGTCATCAGGAAACACGTATTTTGTTTCCAAAATCAGGGTCTCCTGAAACAAATCCCTAGGTATTACAGTATTGCGACAGCTCGCAAGCTGCATTGTGTTAGGGCCACAAACAATGAGTTGGCCCTTGCCCAAAGCAGCTTTTAATCCAGGTCATGTATATGGAAGATAGGCAAGGGAAGCTGTTTCTGCACATATTTGAGTTGCCTGGGTTAAATGTGGTGAATTATTTCAGCAAATATATTCAAAACCTTCCCCTTCAGTTTTTCACAAGTTCCAAATTTGGATGCAGCTCTAAATGAAAAGGAACAATTAAAATGCCTTTCTGAATGCATTTGAAATTAAAAAAGTTACTATAATTTCCCTGGGCAAGGCAGCTCTTTGGAGGGGGCAGGAGTTGCAAATGGAAAAACAAACAAATAAATGAGTGAGTAACTGTGGGATGTGCTGCCAGAGAATCATTATCAGAAGGGGAAAGGAAAGGCTCTTGTCTGCCCTGGGACACTTTGTAGAAAATAACATTTGTGAAAGAGTTGAAATGAACAGGGTAAAAAACCCCCAAATCCACTGTCTTTTTTTTTCTTTTTTAAATCCAGATCATCAGGCTACCAGGACCAGTGACGCTGCTGTTGAAGAGTACTGCTTTCAAGGACTTTTGAGAAATAAAATAGAAATTTCCACCTTTGTTGTTCAGGTTCTTCCCTTGCAGGGGTTCCTACAGCAACACAACTAGGAGGTAAGTCCCTTACTCTCAACTATAAAGTGGATGAATGAGGTTGCCAGATGCACTCAGTTAACAATCAGTGTGCTGAGAAAAACACAACTTCCACCTCCATTTCTGCTTTCCAAATCCTGGACCAGTGAGAAATCAAAACATAGTTTAGGTCAGCCTACAGGTATAGAAAATGCTTCACCTCCCTTGAACTGGGTATGGGAAGCAAAGGAAAGAGTGCTGCAGAGCTGCTGATTGCTCTCCAAAGACTTCCTGTTAAGAGGAATCCTCCGTTGTCCATTTAGGGTAGTAGTATAGCTGCACTGAGCTGCTGAGGCATGCGGAGAAGCTGAAAATGGGGCTGAGAATACAGCTTGGTACTTCTCTGTTGAGCCACCCAGTTACAGCATTATCAAATGCCTGCTGGAGGTGGGTACTGAGACTGCTGGTAATGGCTAAAGGCAAAGCAGGGGGTCTGGTTTTAATAAAGAGGTAGTTTACGAACAGCATTTTTCTTATAATGGTAAAACGGACATGAAACAGTTACACTTCAGATCCTGATTTTTCAGTGCTATTTATTTTCTTCAGGACATTGAAAACAAAACAAACAAAATGAGGTTGGAGGAGAGAAAAAAGAAAACTCTCTTCAGACAACAATCACCTTTTGAGTTAAATTCTCATGCTTGGTCTTAGCCTAGAGGGATTTGTCTTGAGTGAAGTTTGAAGAAAATCCTTTCAGCAGTTTCTGAGTTGTTTAAATGTAACCATGGAGGTTTGGATTCAGATGCTTTTTTTGCACTCGTATGACTCAAAAATAGCTTTGCTTTAAAAATTCTAAATTAACCCTCCTTAACTTTTCAACTTGTCACCTATCCTACTATATGGCTTATAAAATTTTAAAGCTAATAGTATAACAAACTCAAATAATGATATTGCAGATGTTCAAGTGACTCTTGAAAGAAATAAATTACAGGAGTCATAGTAGGTTGTTACTGAAGAAAGAGGGCTGTATGACTTAAACCATGTGTTCTTGCTTGTCTGAAATAGGCCAAATCTTTTCTACTATTGAAAAGCATAAGTGTGCTTGGTTGTGGATTTTAATACTCAGTTACACACATGAAATTAAGCACGGAAGTCCTGTTCCTCTTTTTTTTCCTGATAGCAGTGCTTCAGACTTGTCAGAACATTCCCTTAAATTTTGCTACTTTCTTTTTAACATAATCTTGATCAACAAAACGCTTAAAAGTCTTCTAAATATTTATGGACTTCAAAGTCACTGAAATGCTCTGTGATTCTCTTACTGTTATTATTTTATTGCCAGAAGATTGAGGCAATGAGAGGTGAAGTGTCTTGGTCAGTCATGGTTTACCCTTTTTCTCTGTACAATATTCCTGTTACTTTCTTATGTTTATTCCTCTTTGTCTTCTTTCCAACATTTCTACCTTGCTTATTAGTCCTGTTCTCACTGTCTCCTATCTGTCTTTTGACCATCTTTTTCTGTTTATTATTCTCTAACAATTGCACTGAAGAGGGCCCATGATAGAGGGAAATGATTTTTACTTTGGCAGCAGCTTTTTACTTTTATCTTTTCCCTAAATGTCTGGGTTGCGTCCAGGCAGCTCTCCTTATTTTCATCATCTCTCTTCACATCCCTTGTGACCCTGAACACTAGTCAGCAATCAGATGTCTGCCATGAGAGCACCTGCCATGATCCAGAGCCATGATCAGACTAAGGTGCTGTAAGACCACGTGCTACTTTACCTACTTACCACGCTTGCTCTGCCGCTTTCTAGGAGCAGGACACCTGCATCAAGTTTTTTTCATAGAATAATGACACATAGCACTACCTCCTTCTGCACATCTCTCCTCCTTGCTCCTGTGCCCTCCTTCCTCTCCTAAGATTTTGTAGTTCAATCTCCTGGCTGATGCAATTTAGCCATGATATGGGAAACTTGTATACAGTCTCTGCCTGAGGCAATTTGAATCTTAATCTCTTGTCCCTTGAATTAGCACCCTACCCAAGAGATTATCAACCGTTCTGTAAGGGGTGTGACCTGAGTCTTTTCTTCGAGTGGGAAAGCTTGCATTTGACTTGTCAGCCTTGTAGTGGAGACACTCACCTGGGTTGGAAACCATGTCTGCCAGGGCCTGCCCCAATAACTACTTAATATGAAGTATAGAAGCATTCCCTGGAAGAGAGTAACATAACCCAGGTTTCTTGCTCTCAGAAATGAGCAAGCACACACACATGGCAATCCAGTTAATATTTAATTGTTCCCTACAAACTGAAACAACTCTGATGAGATGAAGAGAGCCCATGTTCTACAAGATCCTTTTAAATGTGCTGTTCTCACTTGGCTGCTGCAGTTCAGCACCTGATATACACCAGAGCAGCAATGGCAGCTGCCTCAGCACCACTGACACATTATGGGACTAGGTACTAAGGACATATGTGGAGGCTGGTGGAATGGAAGGAAAAGGGACAGGACATGGGGTGATGGTTTTAAACTAAAGGAGGGTAGATTTAAACTAGATATTAGGAAGAAATTTTTTACAATGAGGGTGGTTGAAACACTGGAACAAGTTGCCCAGAGAGGTGGTGGATGCCCCATCCTTGAAAACATTCTGGGTCAGGTTGGATGGTGCTTTGAGCAACCAGACCTACTTAAAGATGTCCCTGCTGACTGCAGGGAGGTTGGACTGCATGACCCTTAAAGACCCCTTCCAACCCAGAGCATTCTATGATTCTGTGATTCTGTGAAAAGGTGGTCCTGAACATATGCTGTCATCCATGGTGACAGGTCTGTATCTAGCTGAAACAAGCACCTGCCACCACTGGCTCTGTTACCATTCTGGACGGAAGTGACAATGTAAATGTGATGGAGGCCAAAGAAGTCTGTTAAAAGTCAGGGCAGCAAGCTGGGGCACTATAAAGGAAATTGCTTTTAAAGGTGGAATTGCAACAAAAATAGACTGAAGAATCTTAAAAGACAAAATCAATGCCAAAGCAGGGGAAGCCAGAATGGCTTCCAGAGCTCAGCTAGAGGCACTTGTCCCCCAACATAAACCAGACACTGTCAGTATGTGGGAGACATCCAGGAATTTTGTCTCCTACAAAAATATTAGAGTTATTATATGTTTTAACTGTAATGGAGAAACTGGAGCTGTAGTGCTCAGTTCCAAAGGAGAACATGGAACTGTTGGAAAGGATGTGGTANTGTGTGTGTGTGTGTGTGTGTGTGTGTGTGTCTGTGTCTGCTCCCTTTTCTCCTAGGGATTGTATAGCTTCCTTCATTCTTCGCTTCTCTCATATTACAGAAAGAAGGTAATTTTTCCTGGCCATTTACTAAAGCTCATTAAAGACCGAAGAGAACAAACAATGCTACTCCTTAGAGACTACCATTCAAAGTCATTCTACAATTCTCTGTTCTAATACTTGAGACAAATTAATTATTCCTTAGTGAAAAGTGTATAATTCCTATTCTTCATTTTTGGGGTGGGGAGTGGGGAATAATAATAGGAAGTTTATATCTGAGTTGAAAGCTGTCTGTGCTGAGGGGAAATGAGAAAAAATGTGTGTTCCAAGAAGAGTAAAAGCAATTATTCTAATAATAATTCTAGGGATATTAATGTCTTTTTAAAGTAGATTGCTTTCAAATAAATACCAAAGTTGAAGGGAAAGGAAAGGCTGGTTTGTTTATTAATCATTCCAAGAGCACATTTTTCTAAATGAACAAGTGCATGAGCAACTTCGCTGGCACATATTAAATTTAGTTAAACAGCAACTTGTAAATGTCTAAAAACTTCTGTAACCAGAGACTAATTTGTTTAACGTGTTGAAAATGTTATGTGGATGTGAGGAACTACATATTAAACTTCAAAGCAAAATGCTCCAGAGATTACACCATCTTAAAGACTGCATATTGGAAAGCCTTTATACATTAAACATAAAGGATTTTTAATTCTCTTCTATTTTGAATACTTGTCAATCTATGTGACTCATGCTTAGGATTGTAAACTGTCATTTAAGGTGTGATGTCCAAGTCGAGGCCTGGACCACGATTTGCAAGGGGCTGGCTTTTCTCTTTCATCTCTATTAATTAATCCTGTCTTGGTTTGCCCAGCATACACTTCTGTTGACATCACCTTTTCTATATACTTTAAAGAGTCCCCAGGGAGATCTACTGCAGAACAAAAACTGGACAGAGAATACATTTGGAAACCATTTTATTTCTCAATTACCAACCAAAACGTATGGAAAAGATTTACACTCTATCTGATTTACACAATAATTATACTTTGAAAGCTTAGAAATAAATGGCTTGATCCTTGAAATTGTTAGTTACTATACCAAATGTAATTGGTGTAAACTAATGAGTTCACTGTATGGCTGACCCTTAATTACTGATTATAGTTAAACTCTAGCCAATCAAATATAAGTTTACTTATAAAAGTACAGTATGGTATTAACAAGCATTACATTTCCAAGTAAGCAGCTTTACGATTAGTCGTAGCACACAACTCAAGCCTGTTCAGGGCTATCAAAAGCAGCTTTTTAATAATAGCGCATTAAGCAACCATCACTCTCTTACCTCAGCATCTATCAGACAAACAGAAAGAAACCACATAATTAATCCTCTCATGCAATAGAAATAAAGCATCTGGGCCAGATCCAGGCAGGATATATACACAGCCACCTTATTCAAAATTGCTGCAAGAGGCTAGGGATTCACTTTAAGATAGGATAATGGACATTGAATATTTTGGCCCTTTGTGGGTGCTGTATGTGGTATGGAAGTTATATATCGATTGATTGTGTGCAGTCCTGTGCAATATGGAGAAGCCTATCAAAAAATTAGTTTAATAATTCCTTGAGGAGGAATCCTTGAGCAGATTCAATATGTGGTGACAGGACATTTGATTACCATACTGACAATCCAAAAAATCCAGAAGTCATGACTCCTGACTGTTCATTAGATCAAATGAAGAATCTGGGAAGAAATTATTTTTATTTGTTTCTGATTGATCTTTAAGAATTGATGTTTTTACCTATCCAGGGTGTCTCAAAAGTCCTGCTAAAAATGTTGAAAGAAGATTTGTATCAATCTGATTACAGAATTGGGATTTTAAATAGATACACCAAATAATTTGATAAAACCATAGGACTTTACAATACTTACAGTCACATCCTTAAAGGTACTTAGGTAAGTGACTTTAATGTTTTAAAGATGTGGAAATTCTCCATCTCTTAAGAACTTTCCTGTTAATCCTAAACTTCAGATACGAGACTGAGGCTGGAAGGCACAAGCATTAGAAGATCACATTGCTGCTACAGAGATCTAGTTGGAAGAATATGTATTTGCTGGAGCTCTGTAACCTGTCTGCTATTCAGGAGACCTGATGGACCTCACAGTTGCCAATTCTGCTGGGAATACAGGTCTCTGCCATTTCTGCTTTTCTCTGTGACAGTCTCTCTGTTGCTCGCCTTTCATAAAAGAGCAGAGGACCAATCTTATCTGCTGGCTTTTTAGCACACGTCCTGTGACATTTGCCTGTTTATTAGTATAAAAATGTTCTCAGAACTCAGAAAATGAAGAGTGAATTAGTTCTTTGAATCTCTGCACATGGGTTAAAGTGAAATTCATGCATTTACCGAACTCCTATATTTGTTGGCTATATCTGAGGTTGAGAAAAGGTTAAAATTGTTTACTGCCTTCAAACTCTGGTCTTAGAAGTTAATTCAGAGCTGTGCTGTGAGTAGCTACAGAGAGTAAGTCCTTGGAATACTGAGTTACTGGTTTGATATCAAGGTCCTTAGGCCTTAATCATAAAATCAGTTTGTTCCTTAAGGAAATCCTAGCAGGGACTTTATGGTTATATAAAGTCATTATGCTGTTTTACAATGAAACTTTAAAGGTGCTTTGGAATGATCAGAGTTTGTGGGATCATTATTTTATGTTATTATTTGTGCCATATCTTTAAGCTGTCATAGCAACAACCCTGCCACATGGTCCTCAGCAGTTCAAAAGACAAGTCAAAAGATGCGTTGAGGCCTAAGTTAGGCACCTGGCACATACCTGTCCAAAGAAAGGTTGTTGAATTGAATTATCTCATGCCCTTCCTGACAGTCAGCTCCAATTTTGTGGGAACTGGATATGTGAGGTAATCAAGGTGTTTTACTGCAATTCCACAGGAGCAGACAGAGAGCCTAGGAAGCTTTACAAGCTCTCCTTTTCACAGTTCTCTGTTGGAGGTTTCAGGGGTGAGCAATTTTAAAAGTCATGGAAAAGGAAGAAGGCATATTTTCCAAAACTTCAGTATCTTGTGAACTCTGAGATAGAGGACACAGTAAACTTGTTCAAAACTTTCCTTCCCACCCCCTGCACAGCAGTGCTTGTAAGAACAGTACTGCCGTTTCTGCTTTGCTAATGCTGAGGTAACACCCTCCAATGCAGAAGAAAAGAGACAAGGAACCATTGATTCAGGTGGAGGGGAACATGCTATGGACAGGTTCACCCTCCCCAGCCCACTGTCCCTGGGGCACAGAGGGGAGGGGGGCTTCTGGATGGACTGACACTGTAGGGCCTCTCTTTCCTCCTTTTCTGTGAACTATGCCTAACTCCTTATGTGAAAGAAAGCATCAAGCCCCATCTTGTTCATAGAAATACAACATATTTTAAAGCTGTAGTTAATGGATAAACTGTTTTCTGATTGGATGAGCCACACAATAAATCTCTTCCTGAGCCAAGTGCTATGCAGCTTATTCAGTAACAGTGAAATGAGCCACTGTCACTTTGCTGCACTTGCATACATCAGGCAAAATGCTTCCATCTTCATCAGTCCTTTAGTGAAATGGAAATAAAGCAATTGTAACAGAATGGTGTCACTGGATCCGTGGCACCTGCTTTAAAAATAAATCTCTTAGCTTTGTCTTCACTATTACTTTCAGTAAATGTCCTAGCATTGCCACAGCATTTGTCTAGCAGCAGGAAACCATTATCCTATGACAACAATCTATTCCATTAACATTAGCTATTAATTGTAAGATTGTTTATAAGACAGCAAAAGCTACTGAATCATAGTAGAATGATAGAAAGAGTTATGGTCATGGAGTACAGCAGTTGCTCCAGTTCTGAAAAACAACTTAAGTAGAGCACTGTATTTTTATATGGAAAAATAATGTAATATTCTTACACAAGAAAATGTTTTTAAATAATGGATTACATCAGTAAAGTAACTATTAAAGAGTTAATGTTAAAAACTGTTACCAAGAAACCCTTGCTTTGATAAATGGTATGACTAAAAAACTTAATAGAAAGCTTAGAAACTCTTTCTGAAAGCAAGGCTGTGCCGAGTCAAACAGAGAAATCATAATAACAGAAGCACATTTGTCTGGTGGAGTGAACAGAAGGACTGTTGCAAATTGAGATATGAAGAACCTCACTGCAGAATAGGAGAACTGTCGTTCTGATTGTTTGTCATTATTGTTTCATGTCCAGTTAAGTGAACTTAGAGTGACAGTCATGTCATAACTACTGGCATCTATGTAAATTTCAAATCAAATACAATAGAGACACTTCTGCCAGACACAAGTCACCAGGCTGCTCTTCCTCTTTATAGTTGTAACCCTCCATTTTCTCATACTGTGCTGCTAGCCCTTAAATTAAAAAGACAGCTTCAACAGGAAATCTCTGTAATGTGTGTGTTTCAGTTCTTGGTCCATACTGTGCTTTCTCTCAGCTCTTTGAAATAATGGCTGATTCAATTTTCTCTCAGAAACAGTCACCACAAACATCTAGATGTATTACTTAAAACTATGCCTTCCTATCAACGATGCATCATACAGCAAAATCCGCTGAAGCTCTAGAGTGTGGACTTCCCATGGAGACCTAGAGAGAAAAGAGACTGAGCAAGCATTCCTGCATTGGTTTACTGTAACCAAACCCAAATATCACAAGGGTGTTCTCTGAGGATAGGTGCAAAATAGGTGGAAAAGATGAGTCACGGACCTTTTTGTAATACATTATAGCATAGTTCACAGGTGATGGGAACTTCACAAGGATATCACACATGCTCCTCCATGGCAATGAGTTAAAGAACTCATTTTCTGGATAGACTCATAACAGGCAGATAGTCTGATGACACAGGATTTGCTACTGGACACAGAGCCCTTGAAAATATTTTCAATGCAATTTTAAAGGTATTATGTGTGGACAGCACCATAAAAAAATATTAAACATGCTGTTTATTTACTCAAGTATAATACTAAATCTTTCTGCATATTTAACTTACTGGGGTAATTAATTAAATAATAGATACTAGAGTTAAGTTTTAATTTTTCATTGTAACACATTATTCCAGAACATTGTTTTTACTAAATTCTGCACAGGACTGTGAAAACATACCAAAGCGTGGATATGTTCTTCAAAAGATGAAGATGTTCCTTTGACAAAGGAAATTTTTAAAATGGCTAGATAAAAAAAATCAGCTCTAAGTAGAAAACATTAAGATTGCAATGATATCATATCTCAGAGGGAAAAGAATACAAGTTTATTTTCTGTAATGAATTTTTAAAATTCTGACTGAAGTGGCAGTGATTTAACAAAAACATACTGTTATAAAATATGATGTATGTTAAGAAGCATAAACAATGGTGTTATAAACATGTACCTCTACATTAGGTAAGAGCATTTTGGTTAGTTGAATTAGTCAGAGTTTTGGTTTTTTTAAATTCCTTACTAGTTGATCTTTTTTGTTCTGTAAATTTAAGTAGCTCAGTGGCTACTTCTATCTATAATTCGGGCCTTCAAACAGAACCAAATTGTGCTGTCCCATCCTTTCATCTGACCATTTGACATAGTGATTGGTGAATACAGGCAACATGTTAATGCAACTTGAAGAAAACATATTTTTTGCTTTAAGAGTTTAAATTCTTTGTCAAAGGAGGTTTTTTTCTTGTTAAAGATGGTTACATCTGAATCATAAAAATACTCTATTCATGTTTATATTTGTGACAAAATATCACTCTATAGATATATCATCACAAAAATCAATGGCCATTGTGTGTTTAAGAATATCAAAATAATTCTAACTGATTTGCTTAAAAAGTGCCTTGTTTTATTAAACTGTGGGGTGTAAAGCCCTCTTTCAAAATTCATATAGCATTTCCAACTGTAAGATTGTGTTAATGTAGCGAACTTATTATTACATGTGCATATTCTAGTGGCCTCTGGAGACTTTTAATTTAAAACATAAATTACATATAATTTGAAACTCTGATGTCTTTGACTTTAGTCACAGGACTCACTTCCAGAACTTTCTGCTACTGATGGCTTGTGGTAATATATCAATTCTCCCAACAGGAATGTCTACTGGACAAATTAGTGACCATAATTTTAGCTGTATGAGTTCATTACAAATATAGCCTTAGCTCTTCCTAAAGTGGACTTCATTGTTAATATATATCTATAGTTACTGACATTTATATTATTTGGCTCTTGTCCTAAGTTATAGATACAGTGAGGATAAAAGGGCCTTGTAAGCCCTTACCTAAATGAACCACGCTCACTAATTACCTTCCGTGGTTCTGAGATCCTGTAAATGAAGTTGCTCATATATTTATTTACAAGCAAGTCAAAATCTATAAATATATTTCTGAAGTGAATTATCTTGGTCTTTGGAGCAAATAGTAGTCTACTGCTTAGAAAAGAATACTGAGAGTAAAGCACTCCGGATTCTTCTGAACTTCTGCCAGGACATGTACTCTCCCATATCATTGGATATCTCATTTAAATACTTGATCCAGTCACATTTGAAAATTGCTTGAGGTCCTAAACCAGAAGCTCCTATGCGAATAAAAGGATGCATTACTTTGAACTAATAAATGGCTGTTGATTCTTCATTGCTGTTTCCAAAGAGATTGGGGTCAGAGGGTTTGTTTTAAAAGTTTGCTTGTTCAAAAGGTGTAGCTGGTAAGACACAAGGACTAGCATACTTCAGCATGGCAGATCTTAAGGCAAAGCAGCAGCCTCAACATTTCTCTCTTAAGGAGAAAAGGAAAAGACAGTCAAGGTCCTATAGGAAGGCAATATTTAGGGAGAGAACCAAAACTCCTTTCATGAATGAAGACATAACCCTGATGAATTCTGGAGTACCTGCTATCTTAGGGGCACATCTAGGTTTAAGAATGATTTAGATCACAGGCTGTTCCATTTTCCAGACGTTCAGATTGCAACTACTAAGCTAGCAATTTTATGCTTTCCTTTCCCTGACTCCAAAAGTACCGCGATATAAGCAGCCAGATTTTCTTCTGCATTGTGTTTTTTATCCATTCAGCCAAAATTAACAGTCTTTGAGGATAACGTATGCCAAGTGAATTTAAATCTTGCGGACTCAAATCGACCTAAAGTTGATGGATACATTCATGCCTACTGCTGCAATCTACCAATTACACAGAACTATGTTAACTTACCATAGAAACATCTCATCTAATAGCACAGATGATGTTGAACTAACTAATTACATTATGGCACATAGACAATGAAAAACATAACGAAGATGACAGCACAGCAACAGCAGATGCTGCACAAAAGAAAAATCAGAAAAATACTGCTGTGCAAAATGCTTTCAGTTAAGTCTTCCTTTGTTAAAATTAATCACAAAAATTAGTGAAGATCAGATTTCAGAAAAAGATACGAACATTATAATGGTATTTGGAAGATGTCATTAAGCCTTTTAAAACTGCTCCTTGAGAAGGTAATGCACATTTTTTGTACCACTATCACTTTTAAGACTAGTAAACATTTTAGTGCCTATGGCAGAGTTTCATGGTAGAATATCTCTTCCAGTAAGAAGTCCTGATAGCTCTTCCAGAGTCTGAATTTGGTAGCTTCCAGCCGTTACAGGCTTAGATAATTAGACAACTTAGATTTTATTTTAGCTTGGTGTTTGCTCTGTTCTTATGTTCTTAGCTGTCAGAGAGCTAGAATAATAGTCACTGTTGATTATCTGTAGCATGCCTTATTACCTTATATATTTTAAATTGTACCAGACCCTAAATAACAAATCTAAAACGGCTGAGTATGTTTAAATGTAATATGTACATGGGGATTACATCCAGATGATGTATTTCATAAACCTATGCTACATTATTTTTAACCAGAACACTGGCCCTCTCCCTGCTTTGCCCATGGAAGCTTTCCACAAGCTCCCAGTCTGCTTTATGCAGAGACTCTGAACATATCCCAGTCTACGAAGGACAGAAACAGACTTTCCTCCTGCATTTAAGTCATACATGTGGTGCTATTCAAATTTCAGTATCTTATTTGCTATATAATTAGAAACAAAACATATACGATATCCAGTGTTTTCCCAAGTGCATTTTTCCTAGCTAGATATTTTTCCCTTAAATTCTAAACGTTTCCTGGGCAGACGTCTCCTTGGTCCAGCGAAGGCCAGGGATGCAGAAATGAAGGCGGCCCACAGGTGGCGATGTGGTTAAAGCACACCTGGGCTCTGACTCCCAGGACTAGATTTACCAGTCGGTCTATCAGGGAGAAGTCCCTCTGCGTTTTTGTGCCGATGCACTTCTTTGTAAATTAGTACTACCGGCTGAAGTTTCGTATACCTGTGCGGATACATCCCTTCTAAGTTAGCCGCCAGCAGAAACTGGTTTAATATACTTTACTGCCTCGGTCAACGGAGAGAAACGGTGGACGCACACAAACTCGTAATTAAGTCACGTAGCCATCACTAAATATTTATTTGACAACAGCAATTAACTGATCTCCCTGGCTGCCTGTGGGCCCCTCTCCGACGGCGCGGGTCAGCGTTAGCCGGGGTGTGCACAGGGCCCTGCCGTGCCGACCAGCCGGTCTTACCGACCTCGCTGCATTGGCTGCTACTGACGTCAGCAGTCTGGAATCGAGGAACTCCTGTTAGGAAGTTTTTCTGTTCCTCCACAGAAAGGTATATGGTATCAGACTCTTTAGCCGCGTGAGTATCTCACTCTTTCATTCACTCGGTGAAGTGTTTGCGTGCCCTGTGTGGCAGAGGTGTGCATGTCCTCCGCGAGACGCCACCAGGCAAGAGACTGTGCTGGCAGTTGGGCAAATCCCCCGACTTCTGCAGGAATAACTGTTCACCCACTAACTGCGGAGCACTTATTGACACCTCTTACTATGTATGTCTATGGTCTGTTCTAGGTGATTTCTTCTGCTTCTCCTGTGTGCTACATCTAGGCCTTAAAAATATGCGATTATTACATGAGGATTTTTCTTCCCATTTCAAGTGTCCCTACAGAATATTCTTCCTCAGAAGTGCAGTTGTCTTCCTAAAGGACAAGCCGTGCTAACTGCCAGCCAACTGCGGCAGTTTAACTATGTTCAACTGTTAACGGGGTGCTAGTGGCAACGGGCCGTACCGGGGTGGGGATTACCAAGCACAGTTTACTGACGGTCTCACCGGGGGACTTTTGAGAAGTCTGCGGCTCGATATAACCGCTTCCACTCGAGGGGCGAGGCGGGCACGTTCCTGACAGCCTCCTCACCGCTCGAGCAGGGGAGCCGAGTGCCAACTCGCCCTGAGGACAGGGGTGCGCAGCCCCGGGGCAGAACGAGGCCGCAGGCACCTGGGGGCGCCAGGAGGGCGGCGAGGAGCGGCACCGCGGCCCCGGGGCCGAACGTCCTCTCAGCGCTTCCGTGGCGGTAGGGGGCAGCGCTCAGCACTTGGGAAGGGCTCTGCGGGAGCGGGCCTGTCCTCGGCAGCGGCCAGCTGGGAGCAGCCAGGGCGGCCCCTCGCCGCCAAGTTTCTCAACTGGTGGCGGAGAGTAGAGCGGGACGGGGCGGGTGGCGCCCTAACGGCCGCGCGCGCGCCTCTCCTCAGCGCCCCGGCGGGCGGCGCGCCCAGCGCTGCCCACCTGACTCCCTCCTTCCTTTCCATTCCCCTCCTCCTCGCCCCCTCCCTTGCTCTCTTCCCCCCCCCCCTTTTTTTTTTT
>VWZX01001164.1:913644-917512 GCA_013399015.1 Galbula dea | reverse complement strand
TTTTTTTTTTTTTTTTTTTTGAGTAACAGAGCTTTTAAACTGCTGATCGAGGGCAGATTAACGAGACAAAACTTGAGTATGTTTGAGTATGTTTATGTAGGAAGTTAACAGGCGTCCTAAAGTTCAATGATCTATTACTTGGGGCAGTGTCCTCAGTCTGGGGTGTTCTCTCCGGGTGTTTCTACGTCTCCAAAATAAGACAAAACCAAACAAAATCCCGAGGTATGGACGGCCGGCCGGTCCCGAGCCCCTCGTTGCCGCCCCGAGCCTGCAGAGNGAGGCGGGCGCGGCGCTGCCGGTCCGCCGCTGACCCGCCCCCGGCCCTCTGTCTGTGCAGGCCATGGTGAACCCCGGCGGCAGCTCGCAGCCGCCCCCGGTGACGGCGGGCTCCCTCTCGTGGAAGAGGTGCGCCGGCTGCGGGGGAAAGATCGCCGACCGCTTCCTGCTCTACGCCATGGACAGCTACTGGCACAGCCGCTGCCTCAAGTGCTCCTGCTGCCAGGCCCAGCTGGGCGACATCGGCACCTCCTGCTACACCAAGAGCGGCATGATCCTCTGCAGGAACGACTACATCAGGTGAGGCGCCACGGCCGGGCTGGCGGGAACCGCCTTCCCCCTTACTTCTTTTTCCCCTTTTTCCCCCCCATTATTTCTGGTGGGTGTGGGCTGGTTCAGGACAGCTCCCGCGTTAGGTGCGGAGGGACGTGCGGGTGCGGATGTTAGCGCCTAACCCAGGGTGCAGTTAGACTGCCAAGTGGAGGGAAGAGTTGGGGGGGTGTAACGACGTCTGTAACTTTAAAGTGGTTTGTCAGCACAAAACAAGTCCTAACTAAAAATAAACAGCAATCAGAGAGGCTAAATTAATCTGCTTTGTTGTAGTGTTGAAGGAGAAGTGTGCATATCTGAACGGTAAATGTTAAAATCGTAGGGCTTAAATAAGGCTGTGGCGGAGGTGCTAAATAATGAAATGCCTGCCTTTAGTATCTGATTAATTATGATATTTACATAAGCACCTTTAAACTCCTTTGAGTGGAAACAGAATGACTCATTCTCTGTTCTCCTTGTGAAAGAGCTGATTAACCAACAGTTGGAGGGCCACCGATTCTACTTATAGCCCAAACCAGTGGCATGTTGTCTTCACATTGTTACAGGCAAGCTTTAAACAGACATGTTTCTTAACTTCCAGTATAGAAAATGCAGGGGATAGGAGGGATGTGCTCTTGCCCTTCATGTCTTATCTCTCCCTTTTTGAAGCTGTTTGCTTTAAATGCCACAGATTTGGGTAGGCCACAGATTTGGGTAGGGGGAACTAAGCCTTGTTAATCTCGCATCTGTTGGGGTACAGTAAGATTACGTTGAGTATTACTTCCAACGAGTTTCCAATATAATTAATAGAATTCATGAGGTCAGGTGCCTGTACGATCTTTTCAGGTGAACTCAAGCTACTTAAACTCATTAATTTAAAAGGAGGCATTTTGAAGGATTACACATTTAATTTGAGTAAATGGTTTGATAGACTGATGCACATGAATGCTTCAAGGAGGTGTCCTATTTCAACATTCAGTAATTAAAAAAAAAAACAAGCCAAAAACCCAAAAAGCCCCATACCTTCCCAGCATAACAGAAATACTTAGTTAAACAAACTGTTTTGTTTAAATGCTTCTGGCTCCTCATTTACTGTAAATGTCAAGAGTTAACCCAGGTTTTTCCTTCTCATGATGGCAAAATGTTCCACTTTCTTTCCTTTTAAAAAAAAAAATCAGCTACCAAATGTTTCAGGTTTGCTTATGTTGTAAAACTTGAATTCTGGCTGAGCCGAGCAGGACCGTACAAAATGTATGTGTGTATGCATGGAGACCTCCTTAGTTAAACAGAGTTATGACTTGGTTACTCAGAGTGCAGGCTCCATCCTGATCCATGGCTGCATCTTCAGTTAGTTCAGTGGTTGAAACTAGCCCTCGCTGTCTTTGGGGAATTGAAGCCTTAGCTTTGCTAGTTTTGGGGGTATTTTTAGAGAGAAATGCTAGATAATTGGCAGATGTTGGGAGGTTGATGGTTTTGTTTTGGTCATCATTCTAAGCAACAAGCCTAAGCCTTGCAGAATTGTAATTAAATAGAGCAGAACGGTGTTAGGGAAGGAATCTTGTTTGAAGTGGAAAAATTGACAACTACAGTTAAGATGCAGTAAATAGTACAGATTCATCAGTTGACCAACAGCATCAAACAAGCCTTCATGTCTGATTACTACTAATTAAAAAGAGAAGCTGTGTCCACTGTATCCCAGAGGCAAGTTCAGGCAAGCTTATCGCAGTCCTCTGGTTTTATGTTGCCAAAAGTTAATACTTGTTTATTTTAGTGTAGGCGATTATGAATAGGATGCTTTATCAGATGAGGGTTTTGAATTGATCTCCTTGTTCTATTGCTTGACTTCTCTTTAGATCTGTGTAATTTGACTTGCAAAAATAACTCTGACAGATGCTTAATGAAACTTGAACTGGACACCATACACTCAAGGTGGGGTAGGACAGCCTGATCTTGCCAGGACTGAGTTAACTTGGAGTTTTCTCGCTCAAAATGGACTTTGCAGGCTTCCACGTGGGTCCTGCAGGCATAAGCGAGGCCCTTGCTCTCTCCTTGCTTTAAATGGCCTATGGAGTTGATGCCACACATTTGGCAGTGAGTCTCTCCAGTTCCCCTCTGCCATCTTCCCTTCCTCTTAATTTTCTGTAGGGTGCATGTGGAGGCACATTCTCTTCCCCAGGCAAGAGCCGTGAGCACAGCTCTTAACTGGGGGCGTGGGGCATGCTAGACAAGACTAACAAAACGAGGAAGAGGATTGATCGGCCCGGCAGGCGCCAGGTGAAAGGGACTTGACTCCTCCGGGCCAAGACCACGGGGCCCTTTATTAATGAGCTTTTTAACAGTCTGAGGTTTTATGTGGGATTTTGTTGTTGTTGTTGTTTAAACAACACAACACTCCCCTTTCCCTCCCTCCCCTCCCAGAACCCGACAACAAATTAGCTGTTGGAGCTACAGCAGCAGCTATCATTGAAAGCTAAGGTTCCTGGGAAGAGAGAGGGAGGCGAAAATCCCAGTCCCTTCCCCTCCCTCCCCACCGCAGCAGCGTGCTTGCAGGGAGGGGAACGGAGCGCAGCCCTCCCAACCTTAAGATGCCAGATAAAGCAGCAGCGTGGCAGCGAATCCGCACAATTAAAAGCTTTAATTAGTGTCTCCTCCATTTTCTCTTAGTTCTGATAGGTTTTATCTAATGAGATCTGGTCCCTGGCTTAGATCTGCTCGGAATGACGTGTCCGAAATGAATGAGAGCCGCGTCGCAAACAAAACATTTAATTAACAAAATTGGCCGCTAAGAGAGAGCAGGGAGTGGTGGGGAAGGGGGGGGAGGATGCCCGGGCGCCTCTTAAAGGGGCATTGCCCGCGGCCCCTCCCGCAGCCGGCCTGGGTCCTTCGCCGGGGCTNGGGGGGGGGGGGTTGCGCGCGGCCGGCCAGACCCCGCCGGCCGAGGGGCGCCTCCACAACCCACCCGCAGCCGCAGTGTGCGCTGGGGAGGGGGCCGGCAGGCAGCGAGTTCATTTCCCTGGTAATCAGCAGCAAGCTGCTATATTCAGGGAATGCTGTCCCTTTAATTGAACAGGCTAGGTAATTAAATGGCACTTTTCCAATAGGACGTGCTAGGTAAATCTAATAGTTGGTTATTTAATATCACTTTGAAGTCTGCCCACTCAAGCACAATGACAGCGCAGGAGCATGTGAACTATTAGCTAGAAAAAAAAACAACCCAGGATCTCAAAAATTAATTAAATCGCATGCAATTTAGGGGGAACGTTTATCTTGATTTGTCATAACA
>VWZX01001164.1:896144-908644 GCA_013399015.1 Galbula dea | reverse complement strand
CATTCCACCCTGGTCCAGAAAAGAGTGAATGTATGACTCTTGCACATAATTTTATTCACATCATATTTCATACTGATTATGTATTGATGACATTGATTCATTTACTCTTTACAGCGCCACTTGCATGGATATTAAATCTTATTGACCACAGATGAATTTTAATTTCAGATTGGTGATAGATTTTTCCATCAGCTCTGATAGTATATTTGACTTTTTCATCATTAACCCAGGCAATCGCACAGCACTGAGTTATTGCAATGAAACAAAAAGTGCACACTTCAGTTGGTAATTCTTTATAGATTTACAATAGGAACTTCATTAATGTCTGTAAGGATCACAAAAAATAACATTTATCTGCAAATAGGAATTTGGAAGATGAAAAAAGTCTGGGACAAATGCAAGGACGATCTATTCTGTAATGTACAGAATCCTTGTTATGCTTTTAGTTAGTGGGGAAATAAGTCCAGGAAAACACAAACTGGTTTTTAATTTCAATTTTTTTTTGTTGTTGTTGATTTGCTACATTTCAATGTCTGTGTTTGCTTTTTTTCCTGTGCATAAATTTACTGATTAATTTTAAGTATACTTTCAGGCTTTATATAGTGAATGTAATTACATCAAAATAAAACATGGATCTTTTTTTATTTACTTAATTTATCAATCGAGGTGATGAGAATGTTGGGTACAAAAGTCCTATATAGTTAGGCAGAACGAAGATAATTAAGATTGGAGGAAAATGTGCAGCCTCTTCTCAAGGAAGTACAAATACAGTTAAAGATTCATAGATTTATACTGTTGTGAATTTTAATGAAACAATTCTGTAATAGAGACTACCTAGCAGTGAATCTGTTAACTGAGTATTTGTAGGTATCCCATTTCAAAATAGAGGTAAAACCATTCATCTTTATACACTGCAGTAAAAGGTTTACCATTCTGAAGAGAGTGGTTTATCCACTTGTCTTCTATGAATGTAAAGTTCAATGTAACTTCAAGTAAGTGTCTAAATTGTCATTTAGTTTTATCAGTTTCTTACTAAGCCTTAGGAAAACATAAAAATGATTTGGTTGCAATAAAAGTAGTAGATACGATGAGGAACAGAACATGGAAGAGAAGTAAAATTGGACTGGGCTTGCAGAGCTCAGACTGTAGACACTTAGTAGATGCTAAATGCAGAGAAAATGGTGAGACCAGATTTTTTTATTAGTTGCTGTGGCTGACTGTTAACTGCATTGCTACAGTCAGTGATAAGGCAGATGAAGAGGGAGGTATCAGGGAGAAGATTGAGGGGGAGATCATAGTTTGGAACATCTCTAGAAAATAGCGTTAAGTTCTACTAGTTTTCAAAGGGGAATTGCAAAGCCCCTGAATCCCAGAAAACTGAAATTTAGTTGGGAGGCAAGTTGATCATTTATAGATTTATCAGGTTTCTAGAGTTTTGGAATCTACAGGGGCAGGTGCCAAAAGAGTCATGTTCTCTGTGTTGGCTTTTGAACAGTCTGAAGAATTTTTTTCATAGGAGATGTTTTGCAGAAAGCTGTGTGTTTTAGGGCCACTAAATAAAATGTTCTGCCACTATGCAGAGTTCTCTGTAAAATATAATGTTTACTAAATATTTAAACCCAGTCAGTCTCCAGGTTATTCTACTGCTAAAGATTATCAACATAGCAGAATAGTCACAGGGTTTTTTATTAAACTGAAAACATGGAGACACTCTCAGCATTAAACCACATTTTTGTTGTATAGGTGAAGGTGACAGTTTTGAACTCGCTATTGTCTTAATATAGTTCAGAGGTTAATACCTATTGGTGATTGGTGCAGGCAGAAAGAGCTGCATAACCTAACTTTGTTTAAAAACTTGCTTTTCTTTTTAAGGAGGCAAATGCAGTGATGTTGGGTATTCCTGCCTTTTGCCTCTCTGAGTAAATTGTAACTTGCCATCACTTGCTATGTAGTTTGAAAAAAGACAAAACCAACTGAGTTTCCCCCACCACCACCCTCAGCCCCCCCAAACAAAACAAAAAACACAAAACCCACAAACACAGCCAACCAAACAAAAAAACCCAGAAACAAATGAAACCCACAAAACAACAAAAAACCCCAGAAACCCAGACCTGTTTGTTCTAACCTCAGTACTGCTTGCCTGCAGAATGTGATGTCCTGTGTGCTGCTTCTGTTAGAGGGTTGTATTGCCAAGAATTCTCTGCTTTTTTGGTAGTGGCACTAGTCCTGTAGTATTTCTTGTTTGCAACAGCATTGCCACCTACTAAAAGTGTACATTTTCCACCAGTTGGCAATGCTTACAGCAAATGCTTGTCTTCAGCTTCTCTACTTTATTTAAAAGTATGAGTTAGATTACATCTCTCAGAGAAGATCTTGAAAATCTTCTAGTTTACATATCACTCAACAGTTCTCTTGTAGTTACATAATTGGTGTTGTCTGTGTCCATAGTAGAAGATATTTGATGCTCATTTATTAAATATGCTTGCTGGCTGCTCCCTAATCTTTGTTCTGGACAGACAAATTACCTTTCTCGTACTGAGCTTCAGCTCTGGGGAATTAAACCTTCAAGCCTCTACTCCTTTAATTAGCTTGAAAGTGGGGGGTTGCAGTTACTAATAGACCTCAGGCTTTTAGTAACTTAGAAAAAGGGTGAAAAAAGAACTTCCTGGGAAGCACAAAATGTCATTTAAAACCCATAAAAATCTAATATATATTATTTCATTTTGGTAATTGCAAACAGATTGTATTTGAAGACTATGTATGATAATTTCTATTTTATCCATGAAAGTTTAGATTTTTATTGAGTTAGACACTTTTAATTATCACAATTCATTAACACCAGTGTGAAAGCACATGTTTGATTTCGTATATTAAAATGTTTATGTAACATTAACTAACACACCAGATGAGGAATTTTAAATGGGGGGGGGGGAAATCCTGAAATATCTATATTTAGCTCTTGTGCAATGCAGCATATTAACTGAAGTTGCCTTGGGAAGATACTGGCTGTACTTATTTGTGTTACACACTATTTCTTTCAACTATAAGATGACATTGCTAGTTTCTTCATAGCCATGGCATAGTATGTCTTCCCTCTTAAAAGGGGCCCAGAAAAGCCACCTGATTTCACTGTATGATTTGTTAACAGAAAGTTCACTTATTATTGTTGGTTGGTGGGTTTTTTTCTCCCTGTCTGCTCTTTTTAGTAGTAAAACTGAGAAAATGTTTGCCTTTTGCTAACTGAAGTTGAAACGTTAGCAGTGTGGATAGTGTAGAAAGCCTTAAGTCGCAGCTGGAAAGTATGCAATACAAAAGAGATCAGTGACTAAGGAAAAGACAAAAGCAATCATGTTGTAGTTTCCTATCTCAACTTTAGTATTCTAGCTAAGATACCCATTTTTATTTCTTACAGGTCTGCTAAAAGGTCAGAGTAATGCAGAATGCGTGCCTTCATCTCAAATTTTGTTCATCACAGATGGATCCCATGTCTCCAAGTAGACAAGTCACCTTTGTAGCTAGCATCAATGCCAGCTCCATACCATTGCACCTTCTTTATTCTTGATTGCCCTTCCCACATTTATTGGTGTATTAAAATGACTGAATATGAACATTAAGGACTCCATGAACCTGGGCTAATGGGAGACTGTAGAGAAAATGAAAAAAAGATCCACCGGAGGACATCTTGGGGGGGCAGGGGGGTGGGGGGAGGGAAGATGACTAATGAAGCTAATTAAAAGAAGCATTGAAATCTGCTTTCTACCCTCATTAACAATTAGCAGGGCACTGGCCAGTTTGTACCCTGTGTTTTACCTTAACAACATTCTATTTGCTCTTTGTATATTTAAGTGTTGTAAGGAAATGTGTTTCAATCAAACTGAACATGAGATAAAGATGTGGCTTTTGTGATATTCTATCACAAACACTTTTATTGTATCTCTGTAAAATACAATGTATGTATGCATGTCAGTGTTTTTGTCCTAATGTTGCTACTTCCCATGGCAAAAAAAAAAAAAAAAAAAAAAAAAGGAAAGAAAAAAAAGAGTCAGGCTCATAGCAGCTACTGTGTAGAAATTTTCACCTACTTCTAATTTGCTGAATGAAGAAAAATCTTTTATTTGTGATATTTTCAGAGACATTTGCTCTAGTATGGTGTATTTAAATAATAAAAAAGTAAAACAACACTGAATTGAGTATGGGTTTTACAAGCTTTTTTTTTTTTTTTAAAGAAAAAACAAACCACAGACTACATTCAAAGCATTAGTCTATTAGCCTGAAACTAATCTCACACAGTCATTACCTTAGTTGTCAATTACCTTTATAAGTAGCTTTTTGGTTTGGACAGTTTTTAGTCTTATGCCAGTAAAGAATCTGTTAAACTACTTAACTGTGTTACTTCTGGCAAGGATACAGATCACTATTTCAAAATGATCTTTATTTTTCAGTGAGATTCTTAATTCTGGTAAAAGCAAATATATTACACTTCACGTAGCAGTGAATTATGGTATGCATATAGGTATTGTGGTCACTTTTTATGCAATTCCTTTCTGCAGAATCATCTGTATTAAGGATGTGGATGTGTCTCTGAGCATGCAGGCAGGAGAGGGTTTGTATATACCCTAAGAGGTCAAAGAATAATAAAATAAAAAACCAACAAAAGGTCTGTACCTCATGCTGAGCACTAGAATTGAGTATTCATAAAAAGGAATACAATAGCTGTTCTGATCTGAACAACATAAAGTTGTGTTTGCTATGGTAAGAGACTAACGTTTCAAAACTGATAATCTTAAGGAAATAAAAATATATTTCCCAGGCTATTTCTGAGAACTAACTGATCTCAAATACGATCTGTTCTCTGAAAGCAAACAAACACAACACCCATCCCCATCCCCCAAAGCAACAAAGCCTCCTCTAAGCTTGGAAAGAGAGCAACTTCATTTAGTGGGTTTTTCCTATCAGCTGCTCAGTGTTAGAGCTGTGCAGAATAATTATGGGTGGGGAGGGGGAAAAATCTGACTTCATATTTGTAACAAGAATACTAACATGAATCTATTGGCTGTGCACTGTATGCCTTCAGTCAGGAAACTGCAAGAACCTAAAATGTGCTTCTGCCACAGTTAATAACAAATCAATATTAAGAACTACTCTACTTTTATTGGAGACCAATACATTTGAAATACATCATGAGTATGTTTTCTTCCTTTAATTCTGTTTTTGAGAAGCTGCTCAGTTTTCGGAGTGCTTCATTACAGAGTGAGCTTGACTTATTTTCTTTGTGATGCCGATACACAAAAAGCTGATTTATAGATTTGTCTGTCTAAACAACCAACAGCAGATTTTTTTTTTTCCATAGGTACTACTTCTTGACCTCTAGTGTATTGGAGGTCTGCTGAATTCCTTCTTTTAACACTTCAGTGCTTGAGGAAAAATAGGACTGTCACAGAGATAATGTACAGTATCAGAAAGTAAAAACAAAAGAACACTTGCATAACATATGAAGCAATAAAATGACAAGCTATGTATGACACAAAGCTATGTATGCATTTTAATTAAATGCACTTACATAGTTTATAAAGCAATTTCTAAGCTTTTTGATCTGGCATTAAAGTCTTTAGGTAGAGTCCTGCAAATTGTGCTGCTTCAGTATCTGGAAAGACACTTGAATGATTATAGAATTCCAAGTATTAGTGAGACTATAGACATCTTTTCATACTTTCAGTATATGCAGTCAAGGTACAGAGTTTAAATCTACCAAGTACAGATTTTTGGTTGTCCAATATAACCTAGAAGTGCTAAGAAGATAGCTAATAACTTCTAGTAAGTAATGTAGTATAGCATTTAGTGATGTAGAGGTTGAAGTTCATTAACGGCTTTAAATAAACTATTATATGATTCGTTTGTGAAGCACAGCTACCTTTTTAATAGCTTACTTTAAAAGCATTTCTTAAGTTGCAGACCTATAAGATTACAAATGTCACTCATGTTAGCATAATCCACATGCAAGTGATGAAGCCTTTGCTTTGATGTGCTAAATTGAGGAGGACTAATGGAGCTATGAATATACAATAGAACATATTTAAGTAGTATTCTTGCTTTAGGTAAAACACTTTCTTGAAACCAGAGGCATTTCAGACAATAAAACAGGCTCTAATGGGGACAGTAGGTGTAGATAGAAGGCTACTGGAAACACTTAGCTTTGTCCTTATGTGAAAAAAAAAAAAAAATCACTTTTTTAGGAGATCTGTTAGGAAAAACATGTACTTGTTCACCTTTTATCACATGCGTTTGCCACACTGAAGCTGAAATACACCCTCTGCATTTAGTGCTGCTGAAAAGTCATACAAATAATAATTCAGTAAGAGCTTCCCTGAATTTCAAAAAGGAATGCTGTTAAAAAAAAAATCAAAGGAAATATTACTAATCTGAAATCATCCTTGTGAACCTGGATGAAATGCTCTGTCTATGCTGCATCTAAATGTCTCAATCATATAAATTGTCACTCTTATTAATGAAACAATTTTGTAGAAAGATTGCCCTCTAAATGGGTTTAATGTTTTTACCTACCCAGCTGTCTAGTTATGAGATTTACGCATCCTGGCAGGCAGTGGGACATTAAGCCTTCCCAAACCAAATTCCGTTTGCAACAAGATACTGTCTTTTCAGTTCTACATGATTTATCTTTAAATATTTTAGCAGGTTATACAGTATCTTATGAAATATAAAATGAGAATGTCTTAACAAAATGAAGCCTATGAAATTAAGTCACATCTTTAGAATATTAACCACACTGAGTTTGTCTCCCTTTTTCCTTGTTATTTGCATAATCTAATTTTAGGGTAAATACTATCAAAACAATAAAATAAAAATCACATTGGCATCGTATGATTTGCTATCAAGTTCTGTCAGGCATTTCAAAAGACAATTTTAGTTGTTTTTTTAACATTCTTTGGAGGGTAGTTATATGTCAAGTGTGAGGCTTTTTTTTTCAAGGATCTTCTTTCCGAACAGCTCTATTAAAATAAAACTGAGATTGGAACATTTGTGTGTGTGTATATGTGTGTGTGTGTATATATATATATATGTACATACATGTATATATATATATTTTTTGTGTTTTTTTTAAGTCTTATATTTCTTCAGTGTGAAATTGTGTTTGAGGTCTATTTCCCTGCCTGAGCCTCCTGTACATGAAGCACCAGATAGCCATTGTTGCCGCTTTATACTTTTAGTACCAGGTGTATGCCTATTGTCAGTCCAGCTAAACCACAGAAGAGCTTATTGCAATTAAATAACAATTTGTTTCTATGAAACTGCAATTAAAGTATTACTGATCAGCCGTTTTAGATTGGCAGCGCTTCGACTGCATGTTAAACAGTGAGGAGCTCTCAATTTATTTCTGCAGTCTCAGTTGCAAGCAACAGTGAAGTGTAACATGCTCACCTACGTCCCTTGTCAAGTTGAAAGTATGAGTCCTCTGTGAAGCACTCTGATCTCATCAAGAACATGCTGAGAGCAATGACAAGTCAGGGCTGATCTCTGTAAGTTGAACTTGCAACTTACAGGACCTGAAGTTATTACTGTTTTCTGTTCCCGTGTAAGCAGGGATATGTACGCTTCCTACAGGGGATGTTTTCAACTTCAGATTGATTCTGTTGAGAATGGACTGCAAGTTGTGGGCCGCAAGCCAATAATGTACTGCAGGTCCTGACTTGTCAGAGCTGTGTAAACAGGGCTACTCTATCTCCTTAATCACAACTAATAAAAGACTAGAAGAAAGCAATCAATTACCTTATAAGTTATGTTTTGTGGTTTGTTTGTGGGGGCTTTTGTTTTTTGTTTTTGTATTTTTTTTTAATAAAAAGCAGAAGTTTCCCTGACCTGGCTATTATTTTCACAACTTGTACAACAGATGAGACAGTTTAAAGCAATCCAATCAGCTTACCTGTACACACTTGGGGTTTGCTGGCAACTGTGACATTCCTGGGAAGCCACGGTGCTCCTTCCCCCAAGCCTGGCAGAACCCACCATCCTTGTGTCCCCTGGCAAGCTTGTAGTCATTCGTGGTTGACTGGAAATCTGAAATGTAAATTTTTTTTGTGCAAATCAAAAACTTGTTTATAAGAACTCAAAGAGGAATTAACTTTGTAGTGGTAATTATATTTCTTAATTATCACCATATTTTAACAAAGTCTGAGACATGTTGACTTTAGTTCCTGCATTTTTGCACAGTGGAGGCTGTAGATATCCTCGTTCCTTTGCCAGAGGGGATGACATCACACCTATGGCATGCATGAGATAAGTGATACTTCATTTAGAAACAGGTTTGTGTCTCCCTCAGAGAAATGGCTTGGGGGAGGTGAAATGGTTTGGGTCTAGTCCTGACGTGTGACCCATCGGGGTTGATGAGTGCTGCTGAGCAAACTGCTGCATCAGGTAGTAAATGGGTACCACCAGTGCCTGCGTGCTGGCTGAGCTGAGTACCCTCCCAGCCTGTGCAGGCCTTAGCCCCTGGCAAACGGCAGGTAAAATGCCTGTGCTTAAAACTCAGTGACAATGGCCCAGCTGACAGTCACTAGTTCATTCACCAACAGTAGACTGGTCTGAGCCCAAGGCCTGAAACAAAGTCCTTTTTACTGGAGACAGACACAACTGTGTTGAGGTTGTTCTTCCCGCCCTCCCTCCCCCCTCCCATCTGCTGGTATTTTTTAACAAGTCAAGTTCTGCTGTCTTGTGTTTCTTTGAACAGTAGTTCTTGCATTAAGCTCACAAACGATTTTTTGGTATGCAGGAGGCTACACAGTTCAAGGGGAGGCAATAGGATCTAAGACAGTAGCTGGGGGTGTAAGCCTTAGTCCTGCTCATGTTGCCTTTTCTGCCCTGCTCCTGTCTACCTTGTCCATTGAAGGGCAAGCAAGGGCCTGGAACTACAAGGGCTGGACTGGTTGTTTTATGAGGCCTCACTACTGTATTGAAAGTACAAAATTGTAGAATTTTAGTGACTGGCAAGGCATATGCAGGCCACATCACGGTGTGATTAGCTAGGTCAGAAAAGATATAAAGTCCAGTGACTTAAATAAGAGCTGTCCCTGTAATAGGGTGATGCTTGAGAAACTCTATGCCTCTGAAAACCAGGCCTGAAAAGGGCCTAGACTGTTAAACTGCAATGCCTGTACATGCAGGAAGGCTGTGAATTTTAATAGGTTCAGAGTA
This sequence comes from Galbula dea, assembly GCA_013399015.1. Taxonomy (NCBI): domain Eukaryota; kingdom Metazoa; phylum Chordata; class Aves; order Piciformes; family Galbulidae; genus Galbula; species Galbula dea. The sequence goes on along the minus strand of VWZX01001164.1, from coordinate 899,437 downwards.
ACTTCTGAAAAATTTGAGCTTAAACTTCTCTCATATTCACAGTTCTAATACTGGCCTCATATACCATTGTGCCATTTTGATCCCATATGTAATATCACTCATTCATTTTTGGAATAATTTAATCTGTTTAAATCTGTCCCTGCTCCTTTATTCACCTCAGCTTACAAATGCTGAGCTTGAAAAAATTGATTTTTTTTTAAATGATTAAAAATGCTTTAAAAAATATTTTGCTTTTTAGGATCTTTTTTAATTCATTGCTATGTATTTAACTTTAAGAAATCAAACCTCAACAATTTTGTTGACACAGTCCTACAAACCATAGCATTAAGCCCAAAACTAAGCTTGAGATATTGCTGCCCAAAGAAATTTTCTTTGAGAGAGCGCCACAGTGGAGAGACAATAGCTAGGTCCCAGGCCCACTGAACACGCCCATGAGGGAGGGAGCCATGCTGCAGAGCACAGTGAGGTTGGCATGAAAGAAACGCCTGCAGACCCTTCCTCAGCAGCAGTGAGAGGTCTCCTCTGCAGCTCATCGTGGCTTTTGTTCTTAAGGGAATGGTGGCCATTGGGCTAGCTAAAGCTTTCCATGTGCTGCCAGGTTCCTCTGCAGCTAGAGCAGCTGATGTTTCTTTCTTGCATTGCTGGAATACGTTGTTAATTATATTTTGAAATATCCATATACTTTTTCTCTTAGGGGATCTTAGAAGCAAGCTTTTTGCTAACAACTTCTGTAGTTCTCTGTAACCTCTCAGAATAATCATCGGTTCCATTGAACTTATGCCAGTTGTTTTGTTAAACTAAATTGAGAGAACAGGGCCTATGGTAATTCTCGAAAGGCAAGAGATTGCCCTGTGATTTGGGGAAATCTTGATTGCTTACAGAAGAATAAATGAACAAGGCAGATATTAACTTTACATCCGACTTCAATTTCTTTGAGCAGTGGAGAAATGTCCAGTAGAAGGAAAGAAAAAAAATCTATCTAAAACTCATAACCCAGCCATTAATAGGCTAATTTTATTGTGCTGTAAAATCATCAGCTGCTTATAGAAAACAAAGGGGCAATGAATGCAGTATTTATCTTTAATTCTTAGAAAAAAACCCTTAGGATCAAACAGCCCTTAAAAGACTATGCATCCCACATACATATTTTGGGATATCCTCTGATACACATTCTACTGATGTACTTGATAGGTAATTATATCAGATGTTGATACCACATAGTGGAAGACTTAATGTTTTGCCATAAAGCTTCTACCCCTTTTTATTAAAGTCTCATCAGACTTTAGATTTGCAGCAACCATTTGAAAGTTGTAGTTGGTCTTTTTGTGCTTATGCCACATTTAAAGATTACTATTCTTGCTTCATCAGTTAGTCTTTTCAGCTGCCTTGAAAAAAACCAAAACCAACCAAACAAAAATATTGCAAATGAGCTACTATTCTTATTTGTTGTTTTAAGAAGGGTAAGCACTTAAGTATTCAAATGGAACAGATTATACCTTTAATTACACTCAAACAGGATGCTGAGCTGATTTTTCTATTTTCCATTTAATTGCTATAGTTCAAAAAGATATTGCAAATTTGTGGATGAATTATTTAAGCACAGCCTTCTGGCCACTGTGTTACAAGAGAGACCAAAAGGTGAAAAGAAAAAGAGAAAAAATAATTTGAAGGGGAAAGGAAAATTTGCCACTTCCTTCTTTGAGAAAAAAGTTTGAATAAAACATATTGAGGAAAATATTTTAGCTGGATAGATATTTTGTGCTTTTTGGGAACATCTTGGGATTCCATGGGATTTGTTTGTATCCCACTAACCACACTGGGTCCCTTGTTCCTGAGGGAACCCCTGTCTCATGCTGTGTGTAGCAAAGTGCTGTTTCTTCTCTCTACCTGCTCACCAGTGAGCATGTTGCTTCACGGATGCTATTCTAGCCAGCCACCCTTTCTGCATATGTGCTTGATCTCTGTTCTCCTATGTACAAAATGAGGATAATGAAAGCAAACACAATTCATCACTTCTTAAACTAAATATATTTCCATTTTGTTTGGATGTGCATGTATATATATAATTCACTGTATATATTTAGAATATGTGCTATGACATTACAGCCAGTGATAAATCCTACTCACTTACTATATGTGTTATTTGCTGCAACATTAAGCTCAGTGAGAATTTTATATGCAACTTGTACCAAAACTAAATATATTGTAGAATTGATGCACAGTTATAAACAAGAGCATAACTTCCCACTTCCACACAGTTGAAGGTGGCAGCTTGTGTGGCAATTCTCTTGTAAACAGTTGCAGACTTTCCAAAGAATAAGCCAGTTAATTACATTTTTAATTATGTTTTTAGAAAATAGGATTCTTGTGGGGGAAAAAAAATCCCCATAACACCAACAAAGAAAGTAAACCTGAAGCTTATATGGTATAAAGAAATGCCATATGTGAAAAACTGGATTGTGCTGGGCGTAGGTCTTTTGCTCCCCTCCACCTTCTTTTTTCCCTTCTACCAAACTTCACAGTGTATTTTTTTTATAGCTCTGCTGTGAATTCAAAGAAAGATGATACCGGTACAACCCTTTTTTTCTGGGTGTTTGTTTGGTTTTTTTTGTTTGTTTGATTTGTTTTGTTCTTTTTTTTTTTTCTGGATTATCTTACTTCATTATTTTCAATAGTGCTAAGTATGTTCTACCCACTTGGAGAGCTGATACAGTGCACAGCAAAGCTCAAGATGCCCTCTTAAATACACAAAGCTTACGCAAGACCATGACACAAGTAGGTTTTAAATGCTAGCAAGGTCTGGCAGCTTTGAAGGGCTGGTACAATATAGCCTTGCTGACATGTCACAGGTTACACGGAGAGATTCAGTGAGACACTGAACTAGCTGGAGTAAGAGTACTACACAACTTTTATTGATGAAGTTCAGGGGAAAGAGGCACCGGGGGCAGCTGTATTAATCCCATAATAACTTGAAATATAATCAGCACATTGCTGCAGGGATAGCTAGGAAGGGAGGGAGGTGGAGGTCTTAGGGTTTAAGTTCACAGGCTTTCCCAGTTCATTAAAAAGTGAATCAATCAGAGAAACAAGCTGGCTTTTCAAAGGGCTGGCAGTCGTGAACAGGCTTCGGATGTGAGGAGGCATGCAGATGGTGTGCTCATCCTCACACAGAGGCTGCTGGAGCTCAGCAGCCATCCGTTTGAGGAGATGGCTGCATTTTACCCTGCTCAAGCTAGTAAAATGTGATATAATGTGCTAGGGGAGACAATGGCTGGATTTTGAGAACTTAAAAG
>VWZX01001164.1:781144-891144 GCA_013399015.1 Galbula dea | reverse complement strand
GAGTGGGTTTCCTAGTGTATAAGACATCTAGAGAGGTCCCCTGAGCACCATGTTGAGTCCCTAAATATCAATTCACTATGAGGCCCCCAGGCTACATTAATTCTGACTTCTGATTTCCCCTGGGCTAGCTCTACTGGCATTCATTATGTTGACCCTTAGTGATACAAAAGTGGGGGTCAGACTGGACCTTCAGCTCATCCTTTGACCCATGCCAAATTGATTCTGAGAATAAACTTGTTTCTTATCCTTGTTCCTCAGGAAAATGAGCATTCACAGATCTGAAGGAATTGGAGGGGCTGAGCAAATGTAGCTGGTGGGATAGGATGCCCTCACTGGGAAAGTAAGAAGGCAAAATTTCATCTCAAGCTCAATTAGCAAGCATTTTAAAGCTTTCTGCCCAGCAGTTTTTAAGTAACATACTGTTATGATCTGTTGATCATATCAATGTTCTAATGCTATTTTAAAGGAATATTTTCCTTTCGACATCTATTTATCTGTCTATGTTTTTCTCTAACTGGGGTCAAACACCTTGTGCATCAAGCTTTTTTGCAAATGATGCTGCATATGACTCATAATTACCCATTGAATACATAGGATAGGTCAGGAGTAGAAGATGGATCAGTTCATACCAGTTCAGATTTGTACTATACTAGTCATTCTCTTCTGTTGGCTATTTTATTGCTACAGTCTTTGTGTTGCTTAAACACACACTTCTAATGCATTAATTGCTAAGAAGAACTCTGTAAGGCCCACTAGTTACTATCGTATCTTTTGAGTAAATCATTAGTGAATATGCTCTGGCACATATGTGCAGCTGTATTCTTCAGCAACTGTTCTTGGTATGGAAAAAATCCTCAGCATATCTTAAAAAGAATCGCTTTGCATTTCAAGCTAGGAAGTCCCTCTACGTTCCATCTGACTTATGGATTGTGAAAAGCTACTGTCGTGCAAAACAAATCGCTGGATACATATCACATCGAAGGTTTATATGATATATCACTCAGCATGGAGCCTGGTTTGATTTACTTTTCACCCAAGCAAAAGAAACTGAAACAAAAATAGTGCTTTTCCATTCCTTGTGTTCCCTGCAATCTTCTGCCCTCCTTTGGAAGGTAAAGCATGTCATGAAGTAACTGTAGGTTTGCATTCAATAACTGGTGGCAAGATAAAGCCTTCCAGTCTAGGTGGATGGTACATGGCAACACGGGTAGAACTAAATGTCTCATTCCTCTGTTCATACCCAATTTAGACAGGATTGTGGATCTTCCTGTCTGCAGAAGAGACCAAGGAGCTAAGGGAGAGAATAGCCTCTTCCTATGCACTGCTCCAGTTTAAAGACACCAAGGACTTGCTGTGATTCAGTTTGGAGTGTAACAAGGACTACAGTATTAGGAAAATTACTCACTGCCTGACATCTGAGAGCTTATAAAATGTTAGAGAATATTTTAAATTATGCAAATTAATATTTTCATACAGTATATTTGGCTGTATTCCTGGCCTGTATTATTTTCCTGGGTTGGATACCTCTGTTTCCAGCAGATATTCAGTCCTTAAAAGAGGTTGGCTTTTATTTTATTCTATTTACTCTTCTGCCATCTATTATCCTAAAGAGATGTAATGGATCAGCCCAGATAAGTTTCATGTTGTGAGAAAAGGCAAGAAAACAGCCTGAAAATCATCTACAGTTCAGCACTGAGCTGATATTTGTGGAGATGAAAACTTACTCCACAGCATTTTTACCTTGTGATTTGGATTCCACAAGGTAACAGTCAGTTTCTAAAACCTCATTGTGATGCTGTTCTCAAAGTCAAATAAGGAGTGCCAGTGAGAACACATCACCCCCCAAGTGCCTCCCCTCCAGCTTCATAACCCCAATTTATTTTTGACATTGCACCATAAGACTGAAGTGATTAATCTATAATAGATTATCTCACAAATCTGCTACAGAAGAACAAAGGATCCGATTTGCTGAGGAATTAGCAGACTGGCAATGGTATGTCAGGATGAAGGGTTTCATGAATACCATACAACCAAAAAACAAACTGGGGAGAAGCTTGGGCCATTGAAGAGACACTTTCACATGATGTGAGGGAACCCACCTTCCAACAGTCGCATTGACCACTGACCACTTGACTTACCACTAATAATCAAGCCAATAATTTCCATCAGCTTTCAAGAAAGACTCCTCCAAGCTTAGATGTTCAACACAACCTGCCTTCAGCTTGCATTTCATAAGTGCTAAGTACCTATAAAACAGAAATAGAGGCATTTACCCCATCTTTGTGGTTGCCCTGCAGGGTCATAGAATGTATGTTACAGAAATGCAAAGTGTAGTTATTTGTGAGAATTGTTGAATGCCTGGGGGAAACACAAGCAGCTGGATGACTACACCATGTACTTGTGCTACTGAGTGCTCACCTTCATTTCAGAGAGCAAAGGATGTTTGTGTGGAACCTGCTGCATAATTTACTGTATGGTGAAACGTTTCCCATGGATAAATTTCAGCCTGTGAAATCCAGTTAAAACGGGCAAACATATTTTTTTCTAGAACACGAGTACTTCTTGTACCAAACTTAGAAGCCAAAAGCTATCAAAACAAAATCAGAGTAATGTCTAAGTTGACAGGCAGCATTTTCTGGTGACACTGAAAACATATTTGCCAGTTAAAAAAAGTTATTGCCCTTTTCTCTCATTTTAGAAATTGCTTAGAAACACTAGAAACTTGAGAAAAAAAGTCTCTCTCACCTGTTTGACCTTGGCCAAATGCTGGATAGCAATCATCCACCTGAGAGCAGGACACTGCAAATGGAAGACAGAATAAAGCATGGTTGTACTGTTACTGCCATTCAATGACACCTTCCTGCTGCTAAATCTCCAATTCTCTTTTTGCGCTATCTCACTATTTACTAAGTAGCCTGAGATAAATATGGTGCTCTAACCTCTATTTCCACTACCTTCAGGGAGATTTACCTGCCAGTCCAGGCTGTCCTTTCTGACATTAGAAGTTGAACAAAGTTCTCCTTGTAGTAACGGAGTTTATTAGTCTGCAATGCCCCTTCCCTTGACCTGTTGGGACTTCTCTTTTGCTAGTGCTTCTGTCACTCCTTGGCCTTCTGTGTGGGGCCAGCGAAGGTCTAAGTCTCCAGATACTTAGGCCAGAACCAAGACTAATAATTCATTTTGTGCGCACCATCAAGCAGCAGTTGTCTTTAAACCACTGACCCAAGGCAAGGTGCAGGTCAATGGCATCTTTCATGGAAGTACAGGAGGATGGCAGCAGCCTCCAAGGCAAACCCCCATGGATAAGCAGCAGGCTGCGAGGTGTCTGATATGGCTCTGGGGCCAGGGAAATGCTCCATGAGCCAACACTACTTATAAACAGCTGTGACAGACATCAAAACACCTGTATGCTGTTATCTCTACAGCCCATCAAAAGGAGATGTTAATAGTTTTGAATTAGCTGTGGTTTTTTGTCCCAAAGGCGTGTGCTTTCTTTGGTTTTGTGTCTCTGTGTGTGTGTCATGGTAACTTTCCCCTTTTATCTAACAGCCTAACAAACTGAAGCTTGCCTAGGTAGTGCTGAAGTGACCCAACTTCTGTAGCAGTGCACAACACAGGGAAGTAAATAAACCCAGGAAAACAGGGATGCTGCTACCACAAATCCTGGAGAACTTGAATTTAATTCCCCCTTCTCCCTTTTCTCAGGCCATGCTCCTCCCTAGAGCCATCAGAAATTGGGTCTTCACATCTTGCTCACCCAAGTTCCAGGAACAGGTTCCACTTCTCTCTGCTGGACTACCCCAGCTGGGAAGCAAGTTATACATTGACAGTTAGGTGGGATTTTTTACTTGGTTGACAGCAATGTCAGCACTGGTAGCTAAAATATAAAAAAAACTCCTACTGTCTGCCAAACAGCACTTAAGGCTTCTGGGGGATTGGTGCAAGTGGTTCAGCTTGATGCAAATTTATTTCCAGGTCATTTTATGAGCACTGCCACTTATATTGTTTCCACCTCCATCTCTAGACACTCCACACCACAAGCTGAGTCTCATCTACAGACCAGGGATGGTGGAGTCCCCAATGGCAGTGATTCTCATGGAGCTTAAATTTACTATATAGGGCTTCACGCCTTCAGCGGAAAATACCAGGTATCTTACCATCACAGAAGGCTGAAAGCATCTGTCTCAAAACAGGAATCAAAGCAGGTATAGGTCATGGGTCTGGCTCAGAAAATGGAGGGCAGTGGGGTTTCAATCCTGGCTATGCAAAGCTCTGTAATTACTCCCTGCCTTGTGCCTCCCTTCCTAACCAAAGCACCAGGGAAGAACTGTTGCGCATACAAGACACTTAACTCTTCTCATCCTTTGGGGTCATATAAACACAAGGAAAGCCCAAACCCACAGAGGTGGACATGAAAAGCCAGCATTCAGACCCTGGTCCCAGTTGGTCTGAGAGCCTATGTCCTGTTCTGCCCCAGCCACTTCAGGCTCAGGAGTGCAGGTGAATGGCACTGGTTGCCCTCTGCAACCAACTGTCCACTGACCTGGGCCAGTGGGTTGATAGGCCTCAGAGGTCTTGGCAGTAAGCTATGAAGTGTAAAGAAGGATGGACTGTTTTCCAAACAGGCAGTCTGAGATAGTCTGGATCCTTTCAGAGACCCTGATTTTATTTTTGGTTTGGGTGTTTTTTTGGGTTGTGTTTTTTTTGTTTGTTTGTTTGTTTGTTTTGTTTTGTCTTGCGTAGTGAAAGTCAGTAAGCATATGAATAAAGTAGTTGGATGAATCATAATTCACTACCATGAACTCCCCTTACCTGTGTATTTCTAAAGGTAACAACCATAGATGCCGAGATGGCTGCGCCTCAGAGAAAACAAATGCTGTAACAGCACTAATAGGATGTAGCTGCAACAAACGTATCAAAGTTCATAAACAAACACCCATTTAATCCCTAATTATTAATCCAAGTCCAATCTTCAGTTACTTAAAATCAGCTGTATAAAAAAAAGGTGAGATTTGTTAGTCTAAGGCAATGTTAAAATGTGTCCAAAAGTAATGCATTGGTTTACTGTGGAACAATTAATTTGTTATTACAAGAAAATTAGGACAGGAAAAATAAACCTTATCCCATGAAATCAACCATATGATAGAAGAATCCTTTGGAAACTCCTCCCCACCCCCCCGAAATCCCAACCTGAGTGCCGATGGAGGCAGACAAGCGTTAATGAGCAGGAGAGCAGCATTCACAATATTCCTGCTCCTGTAAAGCAGCAGTATTACAAAATGGATGAGCGCAAAAGAAATTGCAGTTTTGCTACCTATATCTGCTGCTTAGTGCCTAAAAATTTAGTTTAACGGGCCTCTCAGCCTGCATATAGAAATGAGTCAACAGCAGGAGCACCTCTGACCTGCTTCAAGATTTTTAGCATCATCTCAACTCTTCCAGAAATTAAACCCTTTCCAAGCGAACAATTTTGTATCCTTGGATTTTAGTTATTTTTTAATAAAAATTGTATATGTTTCAAATTTTTCAAATGACTGGACAAAGCAGTGTTAAAAATTCAACTGCACTAATTACTAGTTGAGCAGCATAAAAACCTCTGAATAAATGTCAGTCTAGGAGATAAGCTCTTATCTTAATCTAATGACTCCACAGACTTAATTTGTCAGGCCAGCCTAGTTGATGAAAAACAGGTTTCTATTCTCCAGTGTTAGCAGCCACATCTTTCCAAATCTTTGAAGTTGGACAGTAATACCGTCAGTGTCATCCCACAAAAATCTTGTGACCAAGCCAAATTAATTCCTATTGTCTTGTTACACTAATTAAAGTTGTTTTACCTCCATTGGTCTGCAATAGGCGAAAATAGAGCTAATTTATTTTTAGTTTTGTTACATTCTGTCAAGATCATTCTTGCTTTTTTCCCCCCACATTCTCAACAATGCATTAATATTCGCAGTGCTCTTTTGGTATCAGAAAGCCAAGGTTTTTAGCTGGGCTCCACAGACAGCACAGTGCTGTCCCAGGACAATTTCTGCAGTGCAGACAAAGTATACAAGTATATGTGTGTGTGTGTATGTTTATTTGTGCAGAGAAGAATAATTTTGAGCTCAGGCAATGAGTTTTATCTTAAGAGATTATTTTAGGTTTTGAAAGTTCTTTTCTAAAGGAGCATTTGACATGTTTAGAGCTAAATGCACCAAATGTTCATACTGTTTGGACAAAGTGGATTAACAAATAGAAGAAAAGAAATTGGCTGCAGACAGTGTTTCCACCAGTCTTCAGGCTAACCCTTCTGACAGGAATCTGGCAGATCTTTTTATGCCCAGTGCCCCATTTCAAAGGATACCATTTAAGTATGGTATTATTTATCCCAATCCCAATATTTAAATAGGGATATGTTTGGGTTAGAGGAATTACTTGGGAGGTGAACTTTATTCTGATGTAAGATTACAAGATAAAAAAACCTTGAAAATAATAGGGTTAAGGTGCGATCTACTGAGGGAAATCAGAAAGGCCAGGGGTCAGTCTTGCCCGCTGCTCTAGACTCTGTTGACATTAACATTATTAACTTTATCGACATTAAATATATTGAGCTGGATACTTGCTCTGTTGTCTTGCATTTTATGGCAGTGCAGCTCACTGACTTCAAGAGCATTTCACCGGCATACAACCAGTAAAACTGAGTGGAGAATCAGTCACCTTTTTCTAGTATTACTTCAAAATCCCTGATGCCCAAAGCTCATGGCTCTGTAGCCCACTCTCCTCCCCAGGCTGCCAGGAGTGCAGAGTCAGAGGCAACACCATGTGTATGCAGCATAGGTCATTCTTGGATTTGCTCTTTAGAAGCATTTTACTGCCTGGCTGTGAGCACCCTCCTGGATAATATGGAGCTAAGTGGTTAGATAATAAATGTCTACCCTCTTGGGTGAGAACACTGCCTCCTCTCAAGTCTAGCCTAGGTATGACTGCAAGGGGACCATGCAGATCCCATGTTGGCACATCTATGAAAGTATTCAGGAACTGTTCCACTTACATTACCTGTTGTAAAAGGTCATGCATAAGCCTAGACACCGGGTCAGTATCTGGGTCCTCCTGGGTGTAAGGTGAGATGGGTGCAACGCTGTAGCAGTCAAAGCCGTCAGCCCATGCACAAAGGTCATGTTTCCTATCAGGGCTTCTTCACCTGCAGCACTGCAGATCCTCAACAGGGGACACAGGTAGGCTGGGAAGCAGGATAAGAAGCTTTGCATCTGCAAAATTTTTAAATCAGACAATGTAATTACCCCAGCTTGATTCGGTTCTGCATCTTATGTATACAATAGCATCTTCTAACATGTCAGTTAGCACATCACTGCTTATGGCATTTTCCTGTCAGGTAAGGGTCACAATATATTTTCCTTCCTTTTTTACCCATAGCTATGCAAAGAAGCAGAGTTTGCAGAGAACTGCCGTGTAACATGCCTGTGATGTCAAATGTGACCCAGAAAGACAGAGCTGATGGATAAATTAGAGGGTGATTTTCACAGATATTTTAGGACTCTGGATGCATATCAATGACTATTTCAGACTTTTAAAGCTTCCAGGCTCCTTGTTGACACTGGGAGTTTGGAACACGTAGGCTTTTGAAAATCCCAGAGCCTGAAACATTAAGCACTGTTGTCTATTGCTTCATTGGATTAAGATAACCAAACTCTTTGAAAATACTGGGCTGCAGACAATATCTATCTGATCTTCTAAACAGTAATAAACATTTGCTGTATGGTCTACAAACCTGAGTCCTCATCTGACCAAAGGTTAAATTATATCCATTCATTTCATCATGGAAATGATGGTCCACTCCTGAACATGCCAAATTCATTTATGTTAGGGCTATGGCCTGGAATGGTTGGGATTTTGTTTTGGTTTTGTTTTTTTCATAAGAATTAATGGATCTTCATTCCTGCTGTTCTGAGTCAGAGTTGAAATCTACAGGCCATTCCCAACACAACTGAAATACAGCATGAACATATTGAACTGAAATTTTCAAAGTGACATTTGAATCCCCTTTCTCTGATGAAATCCTACCTGCTGATCCAGTCAAATGACTGTGGTCTCTATGGGTCCATCCTGCAAAGCCCACTAGAGCAGTTTATTATTGCAATTCTTCAGGTGTACTGTGACTGTCTTTCAAGAGAGGACAAATGCCAGCTGATCAAGTGGAAAAATGAAAACTCCCAGAGATTAAATCCTAATCTTGGTGAAAGCTATGGCAAAATTACCATGGAAATCCATGGCTATGTGTATCTTGCATTATGCCATTTGAATACTGACTTTCTGTTTTGCACAGTGGGTTTGATTTGGAATAAACTAATTTATTGTCCTTTCACCAGTTCCTTGAGCACTGATAGGAGTGGCTTACATGGGAGCCACTCCGCTGGAGATGGAGTAGTAGGATCCAGCTAGCTTGGGTCAGACTGTCCACGGTCTGGGAAACTTTATGGTTTCATGGCTCCCTTTGTTCCTTCCATACCCTCCACAACAAAAAATTTACCCGCTCTGGTCAGCAAAGGAGCCCTGCTATTTCTGGACTGCTACTTACAAGAACAATTTGGGGTGCTGAGGAAAACTGAATTCTTCTGAAAGAATAAAACTCTGTCCTTTGTGGAAAAATGTTGTGATTCTCGGTTGGAGGAGTTTGGATCCAGATTAATTTTTCTAGGAAAGCGCAATAATTCATATCTAAATACAAAAAGGAGTCTGTCATGGTAAAATACAAAAGTATGTGGTTAGCTGTCAGGCTGGAGACTGGTCTTGATGAAGTATAGTGCAGACAAGCCAATAATGAGCTAAGGCGCATGGTGAGGCTGCAGCAAGCTGAGGCCACTTGGCTTGGCTAACTAAAGTCCAAATGCTGGCACGACTGCTGGGGGCAGGACAAACAGAGTCAAAATGAGTACCATTTCTTTCTTGGTTTGCAAAGAGAGTACCACAGTTCATAGGCCTTGCATAGGGATGTATGGCAGTATGTGCTAATACATGTGCCTTGATTTGGGTTTAAATGGTCTCTGGCTATAAAAGTTAATAGCTTTGATGCAGCATTCCTAAAAGGAAGTGTTTGTCAATTTTGCTATAAGTGTTTGAGCACAACAGTCTTAATTCAACATGTCAGATAAGAAAAAATCATGTTGGCTTATATTTATGATTTATCACTTCTCTCTTAGCACTTAGACATGTCTGGAGAACACACTAACTCGTCAGTTTGTTTTTTGTTTTGCTTTGTCTTTTTTATCCATCTAAGCCTTGTCAGGCAAATGCACAACACTTTTATACCAGTGTCAAATCTGCTGGGGAATGGGCAGGAAGATACCTCTGGAATGCACTGAGGTGGTATTTTTAATAAGTCACAGCTTATGTGACTTAATGGGAGGGGAGACATTTGAAGATAGACAAGAAATGAAGACATTTCATGGATAGCTGACGTCCATGGTAATGCACAGATCAAGGAAAGCCACACTGCTGCGCCAAGGGGGTACATTGATGCCTGCTACTTCAAGTGGCCCTGGGGCATATTTGGGATTCTTGAGCTGAGATTGGAAAAAGGACCAGCCTGGACCCTCAAGTAACTTAACAGGACCACAGAAAAGCAAAGAAACTTCTAGTGAACAATGATAAGGCCAGAATGCAAGATATTTGTTTGAAGGTAAAAGGGACTAGATAATCTCAGAAATTTGGGTATTTAAATGTCTTTGTTTAGGATTCTGCCCAAAATGCCTTTGAAGACCTAGGTCAATATGGATGGACAAGTGTCTCTTATACCTACAGGTTGGTTACCAACTCTCCAGCAGCACTAAAACAAACAGAAGAACCAGATGTATCGTCTTGCTAATTCTACCATCTGGTCATGACTGCTTTTTGAGACTGCTACACCCATGGAGCCAAAGTGGGTAGAAAACTGTTTGAGGTAACCTCAGTTGTTCCAAAACACATTATATGATGCTACATGTGCTTGCAATACAGAGAATGAACAGCTTTGGGGAGATAATGTTGGCTTCCCCCATGTGGGATGTTTTCTCCCCTATTATTTTGGCTTTGGTAAGTGCACACCAAGGATTTTCCACTTCTCCTGTTTCAAAGGGAACCTCCACTCACCCACACATACCAATAACTATTTTCTCTGGTCTTCACAAGCTGTTATGGGCTCAAACACCTTCCCTGCACTCTTTGGGAGAAGAGACAGATAATACAGGGAGCAGTAGAGCTAGAGTGATTCTTAGGACTGACAGCAGAGGTACCCAGTTAAAGGACAAAGCAGGGGGCCTTAGATTTGCTTGCAGAGTCCTGCGTGTCTTTTCTCGCGATCAAAGTGGCTGTGAGAAATTGTGGTTTTCAATTCATTTTCTGCATATGGGAAAGAGGAAGGCTTTGTGCAATAGTTGTTTAAAACACTTCAAAAGAACTTGAATCAGTCCATGGCTGCACTATATACAAATTAAAATAATTGATTTTTAGCAGCCTTTTAGGAGATCTATAAATTAAAGGGATCATATTTCTGATACATTTTGGGGAACCTTATTTTATGTTGACTTTCAAAGTGCCTTCCCAGAGCTGGAAGTCAGCCACTAAACCAGAGAAAGCTTCTCACTTTCATTTGCTCTGCCTTCCTGTCATAAGAGTCACGGGGTCTCCTTCAGGAGTGCCCACGGTCAGGGTGGGTCCTGGACCCATGCCAGCTCTGCACCTTCCCTTTCATTTCTTCTTTGAGAACTTTGCATCGAGAAATAGAAATTGCCCCAACCCCAACAAGAGCCACCTCTCTGGGGAGGCAGTTTCTCTCCCTTTTTCTCCATCAGTAGAAACTGATACCTTCACGCAGTTTGTGTTGCACCTGGGCTGTCCCCATTCTGTGCACTGATGGCAATGGCTTCAGCTCTATCTGTGATGACCTAAAAATAGCACTCAATTAACATTGCATTTCAAGAATTGGAAAATTTCCCAGAAGTCCATTCTTTTTTTTCTTTTTCTGTTTCATTACATTTTACAGTAATAATACACAAGCCTGTAGAAAACATGACGGGTAATGAAAAAATGTAATTAATATAAGCAGTGTAAAGCATTTTTTTTTCCCTCTGTTGTCCTTGCAGAAAATTACTGCTTTAAACTGAGCAGGATGTGAAAATGCATAAAGCAAACAGTAATATGCTGTGGTTTGTAAATATCTTATGCAAAATAGTTAAGTCAACTGATGTTTATTTTTCTTACTTTGTGTCACAAGCTCTTACTTTCTTTTGTTCATTACTTTTTCCATTTGCTCTCTTTTGGGGGCTTGCTCTCTTTCATCTTAAGGAAGCCACTGGTTTAACTATATTTTTTCTGCTACAGCTAATTCAATCAAACATATAGGACAGGCTATTCCATATCTTTTTCCTATCTCCTCCTGTTTGCTGGCTCTGAAATGCAGCATATACTGCAAAACTGTAGCAAGCTAGGCCCTCACTATATTGAGGATCTGCTGTCATTGTTTTGGGCTTAAAAAAAAAAAAGGAAAGCACCATTTTATCCTAGAAACAAACAAGCAATTATCACAAATCCTGCAATAGCTTTACGAAAAACTGTAGCATTCCTGACTGTTACTGCAGGATTCCACAGTAGTTTTACAAGGCTGCCTGGTCACAGCTCTGGAATGGGCTGAGAACAATACACAGTCAATGTTAACTAGGGTGGCATAGTACATGCCAGCTCTCCTTGAGTGTTTCTCTCTGGCTATCTGTGTAACTTGTAATACCCAGTGATATCTGAAGGTCACAGAAGAGTTTCTGAGCTGAAATACAAAACAGCATTCCAAACACATCTTCTGTGGTCAGACAAGAAACTGCTTATGGTTTATTTTCCCTCCCCCCTCTCCACAGCTGACATCCAGCATTAGTTACTGTTTATTTTTGTCTTGTTCCTGGTTCTAAAGGTTTCCCTTATGGCCCTGGTTTATGTGAACTTTCAGATATCACTTGGGGTTTCTCTGCCTCATCCCCTCTGATGTAGCTGGTTCCCCTGTGAAGGTAGGTTTTCCCAGCTGAAGATCTGTGCCTCTCTCCTGTGGCATTCTGTGCAGCCATTTGGAGTCCCAGATGTAGGAAATGAAATAATCCACGCTCATACAGTCATGAAAGTGCCCATCTGGCACACAGGAACATCACGCATTGGAAGCACACAAGCGTGAGCTCACTTTTGTTATGGCATTTCATAAACAGAGACGCAGAGAGCCAGCAAGTAAGGTCCTTTGGATAATAACAATCATTTCCACCACACTTTGTGTTTAAAAAATAGGGGAAAAAATCATCAAGACAAACTGGAAAGATTTGCTCTGAGGCTTCTGAGGAGAAATTTCTACTTACAAATGTTTTTTTTTCCCAGTGGTCTGCTGTACTTACACCTCTCTGGCTCTCTCCATCTCTATGTAGATGTAAGACAATGATGACAGTTGAAATGTAGCCAGTTAACTCTTAGTTAGCTCTGAAAGCTCTTCTTCCTCACTGTTCAGTTAAAGAAAGGAAATATTAGATCATACTTACAAAAGTGAGTTCTATAAAAACAAATTGCATGTTACTGCTTTCTTATCACTACATAAAACTCACAGAAACAGTCTAATAAATGACCTCACCACTCAATTTTGAAGTATACAAATTAAAGACAGCAACAGATAAGCCAAGAGAGATTAATGTACAGTGTGTATGCCTGTATGTGTGTGTTTGCATGCCTCTATGAGGATATACCCATATGCTGTTGACATTCAACCTCTGGAATTATAATTAGGGGAAAAAGCAGAAGTGTAAATTCATCTTGCTGGGCAGCATATATATGTTGCCCTAGTCCCTGATTAATTCAGGACTTGAATGCTATTTACTCCAAGACACAAGGTTTCTGTTGGAATTTACTGGCTAATAAGGGAGTAGAATATGAGGAAACAATGAACAGCCAAAAATGATGGACTAAGTTCAATACCGGTAAGTAAAAAGCAAGGTTATTTATATTATTTTAACTTTGTAAAGTAATTGAATCAAACCCACCTCAGGCATTTTGTTGGATGTCACTGCATGCTGTAAAGACATCTTAGGATGCATTGACCTTCTCAGAGAAACACTGTTAGCCCTTCTGACAGTGCTGGATCTTCAGAGGGATTGCTCCTCAAAGGGGTGAGATTTCTAAGGAGAGGAAAAAGCAGAGAAAGGTGTTAGGGCTCCTGAACCATTGCTGGAAAACCATGGCCATTACAAAGTGGGGGTCTCAGCCTGACACGGGCAGAAGCATGGCTCTCCATAGTTTGTGAACATTATAAATTATAGATAACAGTAAAATAAAATAGTCTGCATTTTACATAAGCCATTTTTCTATTGCATTTGGCAAACTATATCTGGTCCAGTATATTTTAAGTACTAAGTCTCAGTTGGAAAAACAATGAGATGTTTGTAAATATGATAGACCATTACAATATACTGCTACTCATTTGAACAAGAAATGATTATTGACCCATGATATGTAAATGATTGAAATTCAAAAATTAATATTTGGGTCAACTCATGTATTTTTCAACCATGAAATGAAAAGCTCAGTATTCACATTCCAATTCATACGTGGAAGCATTACAGCACTATTACTTGGCTATTGTATTAATTTATTACTGTCTTAGATAATGATATACAGAGTTATAGCTCTACTTTCAAACAAGGAAAAGGTATGCTATGCCATGCTAATGTTTCAGCCCAGGAATGTCCCTTATTCTGGAGTCTTCTTGTGACAAGCACAGCTGATGGAAGTAAATAAACAGCACTGCTTGCATTAAGGAGGTTTTGTCTCTTATATACCTTAAATGTTGCATAGGGAGTACTGGCTCCTGCATTGCAGCTCCTCTGTTCCCACTGGGCTTGATTCTCATCTCCTTTATGTGAGTTTTACATCAGTGACACTCCTTATTTACTGCAGTTAATCCAGAAATATAAATTGGCACAGGATTAGTGCATTTAGTACTCTGAGGTAGTTTTCTGTCTTTTAGTCTCTTACTATAAGGGGCTTGTTTCTGCTCCTCCTTCCTTTTTCCTTCAGCCATGGGGAAGTCAGTAGGAGTGTAGGATTTCTAACAGCACTGTTTGGAGTGTGTATTTGTCCTGAGGGAGCAACAGCAGGCTCCTTAGCCCAGGGTGATTTTTGTTACAGTGAATTTTAGTGTTCATGCAACATGTCAGATTGTTAGCCTTTGAGACTCATCTGCTCTCTTTCTCCCTAGAAGGAGCGTCCCAAGACCTGGAGAAGGAGTTCAGTCTCTGTCCATGCTATGCTCTGTCCCCAGGGTGAGAAGGGAGCCCTGTGACTCTGCAATGAGGTACTTCATCAGCCATTCAGTGCAAAGGTGCTCAGCTGAGGTTGTCAATGAGGGGCAAGCTGTGGAAGCTAGACAATGCAGTTGGCTCTTGGGCTATTCTCCATTTCAATTCCACAGGCTACCAAGCTTAGCTAGATTTAGTCTGATTTAAGGTTAAATATCCAAATAATTCATTAGTATCTTATAAACTGTGTGCTCCATCTTCATAGCTTTTTATGCAAAAGTAAACAATGCCTCATTTTTTGTGCCACAGGATATGGCATCACTTGATGGGTCCATCTCCTTAAAGGGGGGCATAATTAAAGCACAAATAAATGTATGAGTGAAACCTATGTAGAATGATATTTGTGATAGAAAAACTGAAAGAGGAAGAGATGGGCAAAACAATTTTGATAATTCCCAAAAAGCAAAGCATCACAGCTAAATAAGGATTGACCAATGAAACACGGTATGTCATAAAATGACTTTGGTATAGTCTAAAAACTACAGTGACTCAAACTAAACAGGGAAGTGTTACATCAGGCTTGCTCCAGTGTTCATACCTGTTGTATATATACTGGGTCACACCTATAGGAATGGACCTGATTTTTTTTTTTTTGTTAACCTTATATATATTTTTGCATATATTTTACAGATAAAACATTTACAATTATTTTGCATAAAACAATTTTATATTTTAGATACGAGGTCTTTTAAACAGCTTTAAGTGACAATAGATCAAGCTCTACATGGCTTGCAAGATAAGAAAGTCCCAATATGAGAGCATGTTTGGGTGGTGAAGCACAAATGTGGTTACCCCAGCATTGTATAAAATTGTGATGGAGATCAAGCAGAGGTAGTGGTGGCACTCAGTGATGCAGCCACTGCCCTCATGGTGTGATTTAGAAACTGCCCACACTGGCTAGCTGCATGGGAGGGGTGACCTCTTCTTGGTCCTGCACAATTAATCATCTTCTGTTTTTCTTAGCCTCTGGTGCAAAAGGCAGATCTAGATGACTAATTCTGGCAATAGAGGCCTTGCTTGTCAGTGAGACCTCCCCTTGACAGAGGCATCATTTGGTTTTCATTTTCTTGCAGCTCATTCATTTATTTGAGTCTAATGGCTGACATGGATCATAGTGTTAGGAGGGAGAAGCACTAGAGAAGCCTAAAAATGATGGCATGTCTGCCAGAGATGGCACGAACAACGGGTGCAGCTTATTGATGCTTTGACCACAGAGGAAGAGAAGGATTGGCAGAGCCTCTCCTTAAAACCCAGTGCCTTCCCCCTGCTCACTGGAAGGCAGCGTCAGCTGAGAGCACAGCCAAGGTGTAAGCAGAAGAATGTGCTATTTTGTGGGAGCCTCAAACCAACAAGGTGATGATTACTGGGCCCCAACCAAGCACAGTCTTGTTTAACTTTACTGGTATGAGTAAGCTAACTGGCATCATTGGGCCTATATGTATGCGTAAAAGTTATGGCTGTGTTAAAATGCCTTGGCGGCTCAGGGGACAATGGGTGTTTAGCACCTTGGAGGACAGAGTCCTGGGAGGGAGCCTTCCTGTGACCTTCAGCAAAGTAGGGGGTATGCTCCAAGGGCCTGATTTTGCTCAGCCTCTGGTTGCTGAAGCCCCACACACTCCACAGCCACATAAAGCTGGGGATTGTCTAAATCATGAAACAACATGTGTACCAAGGCAGCCAAAACCAATAAAATTAGCAGGAACCAGGCCAGCAGACTCTATGAGAAACTACAGAGTTTCAAAATTAATCTTAAATTTACCTCTAACCCTGAAAACAAAACTAATTGCAAAATGTAAGGCTCCCTGAACATGTCAGGGAACTTGATGGCAATACCTCAGAAAAAACACAAACACTTTAGATAAAGCCTCCATTTTAATTGTATCAATTCTGCCAATTAATGATAATGGAAGAGCAGTCCAATTAGCTAAATAGCTAATAGTTTTATCAAGCAGAGGCTGGCAATTTAAAGCAAACAAATTCTTTCTAATTTTATCTCCTTGCACACCAAGATGTTTAAAGGATAATGGGGGATCCAATAAAGGATATTGCTCAAATAGAGCTACATTTAAATTACCTAATGGCTTTAAGAGTTTTACCCCAATTAACAAAGAAGAAACATGAACATTCAGTGACTTCCAGCATAATATCTAAGAATCTTCATTAAAAAAATAAGATTCTTCAACTAAGGGCAGAATAGAAAACATCACTGACTTTCCTCTTAAAAGCACTGATTTCTCCCCAAATAAAGGTTCCTCTCTAACAGCAAAAGTGTCAGAGAAAAAGGACTCTCCTGTCTAAGCCCAAGTATATAAATCATCTTCAAACTACAGTCATTAGTTTTAACATAACTGCGGATTTGAATAAAGGAGATTGACCTATCTAACATATTTAAGACCAAATCCTACTGTTACTAAATCTGAAATAAGTTAAGGCTATTGAAGAGAATCAAAAGCCTTTTCAAAATCAATAGCCAGAACAAATTCCTCATGATCACAATTTTCAGGATAAAAAATCCATTAAAGCGATGTCTTTGATTGCTATTAATGAAGCAATCTGGAATAAATCCAGAGTGATCCATATGGATAAATCGAATCTCTCATTTTCTCACATTTTACAGGGCTCAGATTTGGGGCCTGATTTATATGACAGTGATGGGCAAAAGGCTCCTTTCCTTTTGACACTGGGCTGCCCAGCCTCGAAAGTCAATGGCATGGCCTCTAAAGGGAGCTAGAGGAGCCATGCACTCAATGCTCTTAAAAGAAAAGCTCAAATAAATCAGCTTCTAGCCTCCACCACAGATCCCCAAATACCTCTCCTTCATTGCAGGTCTTGCAGAGGTACCTGTGGGCTGCAGAAACCATCAAAGCACTGCTCCTTAACTGGCACAAACCTCCCTCCCTGATATCCCCCCATCGCTCAGAGGTGCTTGGCACACTCACTGCCCTGTCAGGCTCAAGCAGAGGCAGGGATATCACCCATGGGGCAGAGGTGGCCTCCAGGAAAGCCCTGAGTAAAACCTTTGACTGGAGGATAGATGATTTTTGTGGGGAGGTAGAAGGAATTTTTCTTCACTGCTCTTTAGACTTAAGCTCCTATTTTCCCAGTCAAACAGTAAGAGATTTAGGTTTATCTCTCATTTTTTTGAAATAATGCCACAAGCCCACAGGCAATACATCCCCTCAGTCCTGGAGCTGTCACCAGATCACCTCACCCAGAGGTGGAGTGTGTGCAGAAGGAGCCCTGCTCCTCCCTGTGCCCCCTTCACAATGTCATCCCAGGAGCTTTACTGTTCCCCTGCTCTGCTGTATTATTTCCAGACAGAAGACTCCAGCACCTCACCCCTTGGCATCAATTTTATGGTCTTCAGATATATACCAAACCAGTCTTTTCACTCACTAGCAGGGCCCCTTTCCCTGCCCTGCTGCTAGCCAGGCCATCTCCATCAGACAGCCTGTTTCCCCCCCCTTACCCTTGCACCTCTTCTGCCCCCAGGCCATCATCTTCCTTGCTGCCTCGGTTTCTCGTTGCAAAGTTGGTTATCCCTGTTCTACTTCCCTTGAAGTGGCTGAACAATTTGCTGCTCATGCCAGCAACAGATTTTTCAAATTTCAGCAGAAACCCTTTAGTGCTAGAAAGGAATACGTAGCTTCCATTTGTGACTTTGCTTTTTTGCTGCCTGTAACATCTCTGTAGGGGAGGTGTCCACCTCCTTCACCTTCCCCTAATCAGACTTGCCTGTGCTCTGGAGACTGTCACATCCTGCAAAACCCTCCTGGCCCCGTGCCACAAAGCCAGGACTTGGCCCCCAGTCTCTGAGCAACACTGTTTCAGTTAGAATTCAATAAAGTACTTGTATTATATGAACCTGGTAGGAATCAATTTTTATTTGAAACCAAATTTTAGGTTTCAAGCAAGAACAAAAAAGTTAGCAGCAGGTCAACATGCTTTTTACAGGTATCATACCAGGTTAGAAAGATCCTAACTTTCACCTTTATTACCACTGTAAATGATCTTTGAGTGAAAGGTGTAACAGCTCATTTTCCTTCTAATCTACTGACTGTACAATGAAGGTAAAAGCTATGGGGTTTGCGTTCTTTTATATACTTTTATCCAAAGCAGATAGAAAAAGGTGGTTGGAAGGCTAATCTATATGTAGGGAACAGTTACTAACAGAATCATCTGCCACTCCAAGAGCTGAAATTAGATATAAAAGCTTTTACTCTAACTTCACAACCAACTGCATTTAGTTGCTACTCTGAGTTGGCTTCTGCTACAAGTGCTGCTTCTACCATGTCAGTCAACTAGATTGATACATGTCTTAGAAGGGAGTAAAAGGGGACCGTTGGCTGACCAAGGTCAATATAAATTGCTGCTTTTCCATACGACAGTGCAATTAGGATGGAATTTCCTATCCTACGATTTTTTATCCTCCTTTATTTCTCATACTAAAAATGATGTAAACACAAAAAATGAAGACCAAGAACACCATGTTGAACAGAAATACAACTATTCCAATATTTTCTGTCTGTTAATTACCAGTAGTAGATGTTCAGAAGTAAATGTTTAAGAATAGGTCAAAGGCTACAGTTTTGTTGATATTAAGTACCCTCTCAGCAATCTGGCTTAGGCAATCTTGTCCAGACCTGCAGGTAGCTGGTGGGGTTATAAAAATCTTAAGCTAGACTGAAGGCCTGTTGTTGACAACTCCTGAGAATATACAGAGGTTACTGTTATTATTTTAGAATACAAATTGGACTGTTAGGTAAATAGGGAGAATTCAAGGAATGTGAACCAACACTGGCAACATCAACACTCTCTGCTGGTGATGAGAGATAATAACTACTCACTACCAACATTTGCCATTGCATATGGGTGTTCCTAAGAGCAAAAGTGCTAAGCCTTGGAATCTGTAGGATAGTTTGGAGATCGTGGAGCAGGCTTGCAAGGAAGCTTGCCAGTCCCAACACAACCCAGCCAGGTGACAATCTACATTTACCACAGAGCAGCTTCTATGTAAGATAGACATCTCATCTAACTTAAGGGGTATCCTTAGACATATATTTGGAAGATTCATTAGGGAAATTTGACCTGGAAAGTGAAATGCCTGTCACCTGTTCAGAGGCAGTGCCTAAGATGGAAAGAGCAGGGAATATGGGGCAGGCATACAGGAGCATTCAGGGTGGACTAATTCATCCTGCTGAGCCTGCCTGTCATGGTCCTGACACAGAAGGGCTCTTCCATCATGAAGTAAAGCTATCAAAAGTAAGAGGATTTTTTCCACAGCCAGCCAGAGTAAAAGAAAGGATAGATGAAGTTTTCTTCCCAACGTTATTAAGAGTCTCTACTGACAACACTAATGGGCAACACAGCAAATCACAGTCACAGCATTTTCTTTAAACACCTCTGTCACTAGTAAGCTCAGGGATACAGATTAAAAAATACAAAGGCAGTTATGAATTCCATTAGCTTTTCTGAAACCAAAGGAAATTTACTACCAGAGGAGAACAAATTCTACTCCTAGTTACAGTGGTGTACTTCCAGGAAAGCTGACAGTGTACTACTAACTCAAGTCAGAGAAGAATCTGCTATGAGCTCCTGAAATGCATGTTAGGCTGTGGTGAACAGATATAACTCTCTCACTACATTGAGTAATAGCAAGAGAGAGAGAGAGATAACTTCTATGATGTTCTACCAATTAAAAAGAAACCCAAACACACAGCTTATTTTTATAAATAAATGTGCAACCTGAAGAGTAGTTGCACACACTCATTTGCATAGGATTTAGTACACATCTGTGCTCTTCAATAGATTATTCCAAACCTTGAGTATTTCACATAATTAATGTCAATATGCTTGGCTTATTTGTTACAAAAGAAACCCATTTCTAATTAGCCTGTTTGATGTGTAAAACTTCAGTATTTCTCCCCGGTGTTTTCCAAATCAGGGTCCTTCCTCTACACTTCTGTACAGAGAGAGAGAGTGAGGTTTATGCACCACTTCAGTCTTACTCTGAAGTTAGTTTAAATGGCATGTACACAATAACTGGGCACTGAGGTGGCTCTCAATGTGAGGTGAGGTTCACCTACTATGAGCAATGTCAGAAGTTCGCATAGTAAAAACTGGCCTTGTGACAAGTCAAACATTCCAATTGCCTGTTAAAATCAAAACTTTGCATATTTCCATTTATTATAGTGACACATACAATCTACTTTTCAGCCAAATCAAACCCCACTTACCTCCACTGAACTTCTGGAGAGTCTTTGGGAAGACCAAAACCTTCACAGCAGTGACATTCAGAGGCTTATGACAACAGCCAGGGACACAAGTAAACCTCAAGCAGAAAAAGAGAGTACAACTGTGGTGAGCTGCCTAGATGTAGCAAGGTAATAAAGAAGGTCAAAGTGAGCACTTCTTGTATCATGAACCCTGCAGAAAGGCCAGACAAATGAAGACATTTTTGCCAAGCCAAAGAAGCAAGTAACAGGAGAGTGGAAAGTCGAGCATTCAGAATCCCATCTCCTACCACTTACTCCTCTTTTCTTGGGAGAAACTCAGCACTGAATTTAAATTTAATTAAAAACATGGTAAAAGACTGACCAGATGACTATTGGAAGCAATATGAATATTTTCCCTTTACTTTGGGTCTTGGATTAATCACTGAACGAGATCAGAGCTAGACCTGATCTGTGGAAGCATATAGGAAAAAGAAATAGTGCTTCTCTATTAAATTGGACAAGCAAAGTGCTTTATTGAGTGCTGAAATAAGATGTGAGATTCTGTGACAAGCTCAGGTTGTTTTCCTTTCCCATGTAGCTCTCGTTTAATACAAAGAAGCCTATTTTCCATATCATGGGACCTTTAATCCTGAGCAAGAAATACAGTATCTTCCCTAGATGCATGGAGGCCCTGCTTCTTGGCAAGAGAGTGTACATTGGCCTTGTTGATCAGTTAATTCAAACAAGAATAGCAAATTCCTAAAACTTCAGCCAAATAAACATCTTTCTGGCTGCTGAAATGAACTAATATTGTTATGGAAACCTGGAAGCAGTAGTCATGTCTTTGATGATTTATTTAGTAGGAGTCATCTAGTAGCTAATTGTCTGCAATTTTTAACCTCATTCGTGTGCACTGCTGATTCTTCTTCCAGCATCTGCAGTTTTCTCCTTAAGCTTTCTTACATCTCTGTATATAACATTTCCAGATGGCAGTTCAACTTTATCACAAATATTTTTATGAACTTGCCAAACCACATGAAGATCTTCAGACTCAAAAGTCTAAGGATGATAAAATCATCCTCAGAGAGCACCTCACTCTTGTCCACCCAGGCACACAAAACCCCCCCAGATTTAAGGTCTGACATTTTGCATTTATAATGAGTCACAACTTAGATGGCTTGTTTTTTGTTTTGTTTTGGTTTGGTGTTTTGGTGTTGGAATTATCACCTTTCCATTCTTCTCCTGGATTTTTTGTCTCAGATCCATATCAAAAGAGAGAAAATACTGATGAGCCATGTATCTACCTTTTCTGTCTGTACTGCAGATCTTACCGCCTCTGTAGTGGTGGCCCCAGTGAAATTGTATGCCTGTCAGTCATTGCAGAGGTACCACAGGAAGAATGAGTGATGACTAGGCAGGGAGGTTTTGGCCAGGAGTGCAAAAGACAGTAAATCTTAGCAGAGATCAGAGTTAACTAAAATGCTCAAGACATTTGATGACTGTAACCTAGATCTTCCTGGGTAAGTTCAAAGAAGAATCCAATTCATTGTGTGGTTCTGTTTCCACCACGGCTTAAGGATGGTCCTGATGTCTGTTAAGTCATAAAAATACAATTCTCAGGCTCTTTATGACTGGGTTTTGTCTCCTATTTGTATGTTTATGAAGCAGCCTGGGTCCCTTGGGAAATGGAAGATACTCTATTTGGGCAATACTGTCATGATCATCTACCATGATCCCTGCCTGAGGGAAGATATTTTTAAAAGAATAAGTTTTATTTTGCTAATGTAGCCATTGTTTAAATGTAAAATATAATTACAGTATCCACCCAGGGTGTATGTTGGTCTGAAATTTTATAATACTACATCTAGATGAGTGTTGGCATTCTACCTACGTATTTAACCACACCCAGGAATGCTGGTATTACACAATTACACATATCCTGTTGACTAATTACACAATAATTAGTATTTTAAATATTCAAAGATCCTCTCAAATTGGTTATGCAAGATTTTATGTCACTGCAAATTAAAAATAAAACATAACAAACATACATAGAGAACAATGCTGTTCAGATAGCTTACTAAGCATGGACTTACCCTTCAGCAGATAGTACATAATGCTTCATACATCATGCATTTTAGACATGTCTGTCAGACCCTCCCTTACTGCTAATTTGGGTCACACTGGCTTTACAAAACTGTTAACATTATTTTGTATTCAACACAGAATTTCTATAGTCTTCCTACTTATGATTATTTATCACGACCAGAGATAATTTTTAGCTAAAAAAGCACTGTGACATGCCTAAGAAAGGAATTTTGTTTTTTACAATGGCAATTCTGGAAAGAATCTGGAAAATGTACTTTAAGTTAGCAACTACCTACAAATATATCCCAAATACTGTTGCTTTAAGATAGTGCTACTGGTGAGCCTGAGCCACTTGGATTTGGAACATTTTTCCACAAGCTTGAGTATCTTGATCTCTTGATGGAGATCTGGTTCTTATGATGGAGACAAGAGGCCAGATGCAAAGTCTGGCTCACCATTTGGATACAGGGGCCTTAGGATCACAGACTTTTTGTTGCAATCATGTCTTACATGTCCTTAAAAAACTGTTTATATAATGTAACTTCTAAACTTGTTGTTAATTCTGTCAAAATTCACAAAAGGCATCAGAGGCCAAGCCCTGGGTCTTGCCCAAGGCATAGTTTTATTAGCTACTATGCACCAAGTGGATCGTGTATGACATTTCAGTGGTGTTTCTGGCCTCCCACTTCCTGGGACTCCCCAGCTGTGCACATAGTCCTTTATGACAGAAAAGATGAAAAATATGGATTCTGCTCCCATCTCCAACTATGTATGTGTTTGTTAGGCAACAGTAAAGAACAACAAATATTTTGAACACAACTTCATTTTTTTTCTCTTCACGAATTTGGTTTTTAACTGTTCAGTTACTGTGGTGGCAAATTATTTTTCAAGGCCTTGAGAACAAATCACTACCGAGGAGTTTCCTATTGACTGTTTTTGTTTTCATGGGTCAAGAGGTTATAGTACAAGATGAGGTCTTCTACTGAACAGTATTTTTGGTAGTAAGTTAATAATTTGCATTTTAATCTAAACACTTGCCCCTGCCAGGCAGTTATTTTTCAGTGACCAACACCTCCATGAAAGAAAACTGAGGCTGTTTGGAAGGAGCAGGGTGGGAGATTGCTAAAGTAAACATACTGCTCTGCTCAGGGACACATGCAAGGTAGCTTCACAACAGCCCTCTCCCCAAGGCTGAGCACCCCCTTTTCCCTAACCCAAATATCAGCAATACAGTCAGTACAGTAAGTACAGTACTGCACTTCTCTGCATCTGGAAAACACTTAAAAAGAGGCCGGCTTCTGTTACTTTTAAACCTCTCTTATTCTATGTTCACTGCTTTCTTACCTGGTGTGCTTTGCCCATGACTCTGGTAGATAAGAAATTTCTGAGATGGGGGAAGCATCCTCACCTGTATACCTTAGCCATCCCTGGAAAGCATACAGCAACTGGATTGCACATTGACAACCAGTGTTTCTTCTGAGCATAGCTGCTTGAGGAACTGTCATTGAAATGCGAAGCTCCATTGATGTGACTGGTCAAATCCTTCTTTTCCCTTGTTTCCTAAAGAAAAACAAAGCCACAATGAACTTACACACTTTGCTGTCTTTCCCCCTCTCCTCCCAACAGAAATGCTGTGGCCTATTTGCATATATGATGAACAGTATTTCATTACTGAAAATAATCTAGAACAAAATATTGCACCTGGCTGACAACATAGGACCAACTTGTTTCCTGATGTGATTTTAAATGGCTGAGATATTAAAACACTGAAAACCAGGGTTTATAATGGAAATACTGACAGACTATTAACTATAGCGGTGCTGCTCTAATAAATGGAATAGCCTGTCGTAATCTCTAGTTCATAAATATGCAAATACAAGGCAGAGGATTTGCTCCAAAGGATGTCTCTATAATTTTAACTGACCTTTACTGATACTAAATGAGCCTGTTGCTTCTGGTTTTGAGCATTAAGTAGAAAGTATAGGGAAACCTGTCTCTCTACATTCAAGGCCCATTCTGGCTCCCATCAGCAACAATGGCTTCAACAGAAAAAGATCTGGCCCCAGAATATCTGGAATGTAAGACACCTAGCATTAAACTGAACTGACTGTACTTGATTTTAATTCCCTTCTCATCTGTGTTAATTATTATTATATTAATTCTTCTGTTTGGGAGAAATTAAGCACACATTTGCCCCACGTATTAAAGAGCTTGACCTGCCAAAAGGCACTTACTTGTTCAGTGATAAACAGACCATCAACACAATGATATAAATGTTGAATTTTAGCCAGCTTCCTGTTCTGGACCAAATGGAGGTAAATCCACTGACTTAATATTTAATAACCTAAATGTATTTTTTTTGTGTGCTTTGCATTGCACAGTAAAGAATTGGATGGCTAGCAGTTTTGCAGATTCCCAACCCCTAATTATTTTAAGCTATTCATCCTGGTAGCTGTCCATTGATGCTCAGCCAAATTGCCAGCAGGGGAGAGATCTGTCCAATCCAGGAGCTAAATGAGTCACTGAGAGTCAATCTGTTTTTTTCCCTTGCTGCTGGGATTTCCTTGGGTCCTGGCCTCTTGCTGCTCCAATCACATACACACAGCTCCAGGCGTGGGTCCTCTTTGGCTTCAGCTGCCTCCTGTCTCCCCATGTCTGCTCTGCTCATCACATCTGTTGATGGGTTCTCGCCGGCTGGCCACAGAAGACCAATACTTCCATCACACTGCTCATACAGCTCTTGCTCTGAAGGAAAATGAAGACATCTTGGCCTTGTTGAATTTGCTGCTGAAGTAATACATCAGGTATCTAGATGGAAAGCAAACCAGATGAATAAAATGTGTCATCTGGGCTAGATACTAATTTATTTGCCTTAAGTTCTGGGAACAATATTTGCACTTTTTCCACAGAATTCATTTAAGTTCCATAGAAACTGAATACTAATATGATTTCTGCAGCATGGAAAACAAATACGAAACAGAGAAAAAATAGACTCATCAGAAATATTAGCTGCTCAGTATTAAAATATCTGACAATGCTGGAGATGCAATTTATAAACAGGAATATTAAGAGCCTAACTATTCACTAAAAAGCAAATTCCTTGCTTCCTCCCTTTTAGGGTCAGGATTCAATTACACAAAAATATGCAGCAGATTTAAGGACTGCATGTAAGATTAAGATAACTGGTATTTCATGGTAAATGATTAAATTAGCTGACACAGTTTTATCCTGAACTTTACCATTAAAACTGACATTTCTGTGCCACGCACATTGTAGGCTGCTGGTAATCTAAACTGCCTTTCTTCTTTCAAAGACTTTATATAGTCGAATAACTCTTGTTCTTTACTCTGTTTGCAAATGTGTGGAAAATGTATCTACATCATAACAAGTTATACTAAGTACTGGACTTTTTTTTTTAATCATGTATCACACAAGTACCTTAAGAAAACAGCAAGGAAGTTTCATATGCCCAGATTCAGCTCTGCAACATGCACTTTAATCAAGTCATTTATGTGACTCCACAGAGATGGGAACATGCTGTCCTCCTCATGGTGAGTAAAAATAGAGAAATGACAGAAACCTCTTACTAAAAGTTTAATTATTCCTAGTATACAATTCTAAACTACTCTATGTTTATTCCCCTTCTTTTCAGGATTGCTTTTTTATGATGCCAGGCAGTTATGGGAATAACTTTGACAGAAAACAGAGTTAGGACTGGATAGATGAAATGTCAGAGCTGGCAGTTGTAGTCACTGCCTTTCAGCTGAGCTAGCTAGGAAGGAGCAATTCACCTCCAATGTGAAGATACTTGGCCTTCACAGCAAAGTGCAGGCATGTGTCATTGCACACAGCAAAAGCAAGGCCAGTCTGACTAGAGACTTGAACTAAGAGAGAAGTGTATCTTCTGAGTATTGCACTGAGAGACCACCAGAGCTGAGTGGGAAGAAAAGCCACAGAAGCACTGCAGAAGTGAAGAACAGCAGCTTGACATGCAGACAGTGCAACCCTGTGAGAAGCCATGGATGAGCATAAGGAATGGGCTCTGGCTGAAAGAAGTCTCACAGGCAATGGGATAAAATTCTTCTGTTATTCCTGTGGCCAGAAAACAAGATCTTAGTCTTTTTTTTTTTTTAATAAAATAAAAGTAGTATGTGACCCTCATCAACAATTTCTCCTTATAAATAGAATAACCTGGAATATCTCTGATTTTTGGCTAATCATAAAGTTCAAAAGAAGTAGCTCTAACAAGACAAAAGCACAAGACTGCAATAGTGGTCCAGAACAGTGGTCCAGTCTTTCACAGTTAGGAGACTATTATAGAATAATCTACCTGAATGTGCAAATAATTCCCCATTCACAGGCTCCAAAAGTTGAAGTTTATGAAGTCCTGCATGCATCATGTTATACTTCTTTCTGTGTACTAGCACAAAGATTAAAAAAAAAGTCTCCAAGCATTGACTATACAGTTTGGAGGAGTAAGGACATGTTTCTGCACTTCAGCTTTCAGTAACCAAGGTCTCTGCTGAAACAGGTAGTGGAAGCTCAAAGTACACAAAGAAATGGTGGGGGTTTTTTTTCTGGCAGAGAATTTGGCCCTTTATTCTTAGCGTGGACTTATCAGAGGTGTGTGCATAACAGGAATTCTATGGCAAAGTTTCTGGATTCCTTGTTATTCCTAAACAGTTATGCAAGATTTTGGACTCTTTTTCATGTCATGTATCTTCTATCAGTTCTAAGAAAGAAGAAACACAACTTTTCACATAGCACCTTCCCCAAGACTTAAAAAGTGCAGCTATACAACACTCATACAGTCACACCACTATCATCAAAGGATGACTTTCAGTAAAAAGAAGCATCCACAAAGACAGTTTCATTGTTCAAGAACTCATGAAAATGCTGAACAATGAACTCAATCTGATTATCAAAAATTGAAACCTGTATGACCATCTCACACACTGTGTTATTCAATTAAAACTTCTCCTATATAATTTCTTGGCTTTTATATACTATGCAAAAGATATAGCTACTTTTACTTCTCTTTGTATGTTTTAAACTTTAAAAACCTTTCACAGCAGAGGTTCCATGAATCATCTAGCTTTTCCTATTCCAAAATGTTTCACTGATCATTCATTATTAACCAAAGATAGCGATGATAAATTTTGATCTATCTCAAAGTATTAGAAAGTATATGAAAACACCTTGTTCACAGTACTAACTTTTAGATGACATATGAGGGGACAACCCTCGTTTTTTCACTGTTAAATACAATAAGGCTCTTAATAACCCAATCACTTATTATGACATTTTTTCCCCCATTCCTAGGCACTAATAGTTGCAGCCTGGTTTGCCATTTTGCAGAAGTGCATTCAAACAATATAATCATGAAGGGACTGGATGCTGGTGACAGGAAGCCTGTGACGTCAGAGATTAGGAACTTAACTAAGGTCTAGGTTTTTTTAATTAATATGTATTCTCTAAACAGTTCTACGTACATATATGCTTTGATGTGAATGCTCTGGAAAGAGAATAAGAAGTCTGTAGCTGCTCTTAGATCTGGGAGTGATGTTTTTCAGCACATCTCAGCAACTGGTGCTCTTTTATTAAATATGGTTGCAATGTAACCGTACACAAAACTTGAAAATACCATGAGAAAACAATCATTTTCTAGTGGCTTAACACAGGAATGAAATATAACCTAGAGAGGAACCATGCTAAGCCAGAAAAAGGAGGAACTGGCTCACTTTAATGAGTGATGATCCTGGATACCTTTTGCTCTTGTCATTTGGCTATCCAGACAGATGGGCTAGACTGAAGTTAGCAGGGCTGTTTGAGATGTACTCCACAACTGAATATATTTGGAAAAAGCCATTACACTGTTTTATTCATTTACTTCTTAAAATACATTCAGTTTCACTACAGCTCCCCTCAGCTTGGGTTCTCCAGGGTCAGGCCTATGTGTAAAGGAAGCAGACGAGGACAGAAGTTGTGCAAAGTTGGTCATAGACTTAATAAGTGCTTGATTCTGCACCAAAGAAATCAACGGGAGTTTGGCTCATGTTTGCAAGGGGAGGTGGATCAACACTTTATGCCAGCTGTTCCCTGCTGGGTAGGGATAATCCCTTTGAAACAAAATATTTAACTTGTTCTCACTCTGTTGTTGTAAGAAGGCTTCCCATGATAATGCCTTCATCAGAATTAAAAGGTGTGTCCCATTTTTTCTTCCAAATACCTCCATTCCTACAATATATATTTGCCTATAAAAAACCAAAAAAAACCCGAAAAAACCCAAACCAACCAAACCCCCCCCCCCTCCCCCCAAACAAATAGCAAAACCCCCTATCAAACAAAAAACCCCCTGCTTTCTGCTATTAACCATGTGGGTTTACAAAAAATGCCATAGCAATGAGTTACAGGTTGGATCACTTGCTTGTTCTGCTAGCCATGACCATCACTTCTCCTTGCTGTTTCCTCACCCAGAAGATGCAGCAAGGAGGCATATTAATCCAAACAGCTACAATTGAAGTGGGATCCCATGGGCAGAATTACAATAGCTGAGATCCCTGCAGAAAAATAAGAAGAAAATAGAAAAAAATACACTGCCAACAGTCATGAAGGGAGTCATGAAGAACAGAGTGTGGGAACAGTATCAGAGAGACAGGAGCTAAGGGAGGATAGTATTAACAATAAAATCAGATAAGTATGTCCTGCAGTCTGGATCTGAGTACAGCATGTAGTCTCAGTTGCTTTTTTTTGTGTTTTGTTTTCATATTTTACAGAGGAAATGAGGTTCTGAAACACAGCTGAACCTGCCCAGGTTACTCTACAGATCTGCAGCACACTATTGATGCTTCTAGCCCCTGCATGTGCTAGTTGAGTTCAAAAATACTGTGAAAGTTGGGCCCTTTTTCTGTGTCTTTCAGATTTTTTTTTAGCCTCTTGCCCCTCTGGCTGAGGTCCATTTGGCTAACAGACCTGGAACATAAAGTCTGCTAAGTTTTATAAAGCAATTATTTAACTTTAAAAGTTTCTTCCATTGCATTCTAACGAGATTTCCATAAAATGAAGAGTCCTCAACATCCTCCTAGGAGCTTTTGTTTACACCATAAACCATGACACTTTTTCAAAAGCTCTAGAGGACTTCAAGAGAAGAAACTTTCAGAGACAGAGCTGTTTGGTTTTGCAACCAGGAACTGAGCTTTCCATAGAGTCATGTCCTCCAGAACCAGAAAACGTATGGAATCGTTTGAGCTTAAGAGGCTGGGACATTTTTATGGAAGGAAAGGAGGAACTGAGAGATACAATGACAGAGCTGGGAGCTGCATCTGGCTGCTCCACGGAGCATTCTCCTTAGAGATTTTTTATGGCTCTCCTAGCCTTAATATTAAACACTTGACCTTTTTGTCAAATATTATTTTAGATTATTAGATTGGAGGTTTAGTTACTAAATATACTATCTATAGTAAATAGGAAATTGTGTAGTCCGAAGCTTCAGTCTCAGACCTTTCAGGTATTGCTCCCCTGGCATTTAACATTAGAACATTGAGTCCCTTTCCAGTAACTTAAGCCACTTGGTAGGCAAGAAGTGCACAGCATTTTCACACAGGGCATAGGGATTTCTGAGGCAGCACTACTAGAATGAGGATGTCTCCTTTCCCTTGCTTCCCCTTGTTAAACTGATAGCTTTAAAGAGAATGCTGTAAACACTGTGAAGTTGAGTATAACTAGAAGCTAGCTTATGCCAAACAATACAACTTAGTCTACCTCCTACAAACAAGTCCATTTACCTTTTAAAGTTCTGTAAACCAGCATTTTGCAAATGACTCTGCCCTGTACCTCTCTCCACAGCAAACTCTTCCATTACTTGTACCCTCCCTGGTACAATGTCCCCATGTTGAAAGCAGAATTAGTCATTTGCTTTTTAACCTCTCCCTTCCAGCATCTTTGTATGCCTGTTTGGGAAACTGCTGTAAACTTAACCCCTCCCTTCCATAAATTCTACCTCAAATATTTAAGATTTAAAGGTATGTGGTTACAGAGAAATGACCCTGAACCTGTGAATATTTATAATAGTTCTGTAAGATAAAAAATATTTAAGTTCTTCCTGGAACTTAAAATTATTTTAATAGGAATGGAACAAAATGCCAGTGCAGAAACATCTATCACCCTTCGAGGACAAGCTATGTGAAGAAGAAAAAGCAGCCTTATTAGTAAACACTGTGGAGAATATTTAGAAGAACACCCCATGGAGCCTCTGTAACATATTTACAGGGTACAACTTGGACACAGAGAGATTTAAGATTTGGGTAGCTGACTCCTCCCTACCAGCAAGTGACAGAACAGCTTTATTTTTCAGCAGACTTGATCTGGTTCCGAACTCAGTCCTGAAATGCAGGACTGGTACAGCTCCAGTCATTTCAAGGGAATCATTCCTGCCCAATACCAAGGTTACAGTTGGTCTGTTAGATTTAATAAAACCAGCTGCTCTAAATCCTAGCACAGATTTCCTCTTTGTTATTACAGGATGGTACTTGTTAGGCAAGCAAAACCCAAGGATCACACATTTTTGTGAGATGTGGATGAACAGACTGGACTGCGGGATTGGGCCTCAAATTCAGAGCTATAATTATATTTTCTTTGATTATGCAGTACTGTGATGGAGGCAGCCTATGCACAAACCAGATAATACTACTCTTCCTTCTGCAGTTTAACTTCTTGGGAATTAAAATGAGCGTGTTTGAGAACAGGAATTAGGAAAAAACACTTAGAAGTTCAGCCCTTCTAAAAATCACACAATGTCTGAATGATTAATGAACAGCAAATCTTAGCTAGAAACACCACCGTGCTCCTCTGTTGTACACTTTTGTCTTTAATAATAATAATAATAACATATTACTGAATCTGGAGATACTCCACTGCAGTTAAAGCATGATTATTTAGCAAACAATTACTTCCAAAATAAACTACTGAAAGCCTGCTG
This sequence comes from Galbula dea, assembly GCA_013399015.1. Lineage (NCBI taxonomy): Eukaryota > Metazoa > Chordata > Aves > Piciformes > Galbulidae > Galbula > Galbula dea. Next base: position 859,513 of record VWZX01001164.1, on the reverse strand, counting down.
TGCTCCAGCATCTGCCAAATTGAGTTCCTCCTGTCTCCCCTCTTCCCAGATGCCCTCTGTGTTGCTTACTTTACCTCTTGGCACATACTAGTACAGTGACATGTGATGAGGTGAGGCTTAGGGCAGTTCCTCATCATTGCTTCCAGAACCAGAAAGAGCTGGAACTCCTCCACAGTACCAAACAACAGCAACCTGCAACAGTGGAGCAGCAGCAGTTGAGAATTTGCTCCCCAGGCATCATATAGACATTTGCTGATCCCAGAAAGTCACAGAACAAGAAAGCCTGGTTGCAGGCACATCAATCCTACCTGTTAGGTGTTGTATTATAGAAGTGTGTGTTGGAAGACTTGCACATTCATTCCTTGATTACAAAATATGTCTCTGCAGCACTGAAAAAGCTTTTCTGGCCTAATCACAAACAGCATCACATGCCTGTTTATCTCAGTGCTCTGCTCACAGCTGCCACACCCAACTCATTGAGCTCACCTGCTTCAGCTACCTTTATACCTCAAAGAAGTTTACATCTGCTCTAGCTGGAGATCTAAACTTCTGAAATCTACAGGCAAAGTGGTGATTGATTAAAATGCCCTTTTATATATGTATCTCGATGTAAGTATAGTCAGTCTTTGGCCATATTTAGCTCCCATACAGGTGCAGAAATGGACATGAAGCAGGAAAAGCAGTTAACAAGAAAAGAAAAAGTAGAACAGTTGTGCAACATTTAAGATCTTTAATAGGTCTTTTTTATTGCTGCCATGCCAACCCTTTTGTATCAACTATTGACACAGTGAACAGCAAAAAAGGGTTTTTCAGAACATGGCAGGTTCATTGGCACCATTTAAGAATTTGGCTCAGGAAGTAAAATCAGTGTTTATGCCACAGTTGGCATTGGTTCATTGCTTTTGGTACATTACCAAACCTTTTTGCTAAAGAAAAGGAATTCTAATTCTATGTAATTGCAGTATTGCCTTGACCCTTGAAGTCCATGGAACTCTTCCAGAACCATATGATTGCAGAGCAGAGCAAAAGTATAAGAACTGTTATGATGTTGGTGCTTAAAACAAGAGAGCTGTATTTGCTGAAGGCATCTGTAACGCTCTGGACTGAAGACAAAAAAGCAGTATATGCATAAATTAATTTCAAAACCATGATGAAATTTGCCATCTTACTCACTTGTATCCTAAATCAGCAATTTTCTGGTCTGTATGGCATCAGAGGACTCCTGGAGTTGCATTTTACTTGCATATATTCCATTAGCTGTATCCATGAGAAGATGCTTCTAATACAGTTTTGTATTAATGAATTTTTCCCAAATAGGTTAAAGTGAAATAATCAAAGTTAAACACAAAGTCCATAGCAGGAAGTCAGTAGCAGAGCTGCAAAGACTATGTCAAGGGTCCTGGCACCTAGATGCAGCAGGCAAGACCATGACAACTCCCCTAGCTGAAAAACACTCTAATTAGTCAACTGTCAATCATCAAGTAGGACATAAAGCTCTCAGCAGCTACGGGACACTAGCCAGTTATCTGTAGAAAATTATGTGATTCATTCTCAGAATTGGAATTAGGAAGCCATTGGATTTCACTGAATCAGTCTGTGGTCCCAAACACTCTGAAGCACACCATGCCTACTTTCGCTTCTATCTGAAGGACTTTGTTTTTCAGTGCACTCAACAACATCTACTGGCTCCAACAGGTAGCCTCAATGCAAAATCTCTCTCTTGAGAGCAAGGGAACTCCTCCACATTTACAACTGATTACAACTGACTCTAAGGAGAAATCAAAATTCAGATTCAATCTCTAGAAGACCATTTCCCAGTTACACCATGTCAGCTTTTGTTCTCATATTGCATGGTTTTCAAGCACAATTTATCAATTCTGATATATCTTATAACTTTCTATAGTCAATCAGACTTGTGGATATTTGCCCTCTCCAACATTTCCCAAGGAGTTGAAATGGTTTTAGTTGGCATGGAACAAGCACACACGGGTATCTGATACAAATCATTATGGCCTTCGGTCCAAACCTGTGTTCTGTCTCTGGGCTTGTTCTCCTATGGTTAACCATTTATTTTCATTACATTTAGCAGAAAGTATAACATGGGCTACGTTTGCTGAGAAACAGTTTTCTTATAAATCAGGCCAAAACACAGTGGCTCAGCTTCCTCAACTAGAATCGTCAGGTCTGCACTGTAACCAGACATATCCCAGGCACCATCTGCCCATCTGTGCAAATGTCAGCACAGTCACTCCACTGTAGCCAGGATGTCTTGAGAAAACGGTTAGTCATGCTAAGAAAGTCTAATCTCCTCAGTCACAAAGTTCTAACAGTAATTATAACGGATCCATAGCTCAAAAAAATGAGAACATACATATATAAGGACAGAAAATTGACACATGGGAACTGTAAGGTGTTGTAAATATAGTTGCTGGCATTAACACAATATGTCACATACTCTTAAAAGCAAAGCATAGCAAATATGTCTTTTTAAAACACAAAAGCAAAAACTTTGCCTTTACTCACTGATGTTTCTAAGCTATTTATGCTCAGTCCAGCTCCTGTCAGCTTATTACAAGCTGCATGTTTTCATTGCAATCTACTACACAGCACCACTCCAGCTCAGCTGGCATTTGTGTTATGAGAAAACAAGATGGATTTCACTAATTTGCTTCTCTCCTACCCTACAACAATTCCTTTACATAGAGCTTCTTTCTGTAATGCTGGTGGGATGGATGGTAGCAGTGAGCCAACTTCAACACCTCACTCATCCAGCTCCTCCTCTGATTCAGCACCTGTTGACCCGTGTTATTTGTGCAAAATGAACCATTCTTCGGAGCTGAACACTTCAGTGGAATGGTTTATGTCTTGTCCACCAAATACCAAAGCAGGGAAGGGAGCAAGGCCTTACTAACAGGGTTTTATTTTGAAAAAGTCTTCTGGTGGTGCATCTGGGGCCTCCAGAACACACTCCCTGTGGTTATATTAAAATGGCTAAGGAAGGTGAGCTATCCAGATTTTGGAGCACTTATTTTACATTTATTATTACAGCTGTGGCACGTGACTGTCATTTCAATGTGGTTTTCTCATCATTGACGGCAGAAAAGAACATGGTATGTTTCTAAACTAAGAAGCAAAGGCTTTTCAAGACTTGGCAAATCTGTACACCAACCAAAGATGTATACCAACCATAGTCTCCAAATAAATGTCTGGGCATTTAAGCTAAATGTTGTTTGGCACAGTGCAGGTTGGATCTCCAGATGTAAGTAAGCCCGGGGGGTAAGACACGTCTGCCTAGTGAGTAATTGTAAGTACTGAAGTAAAAATTTATATCTTCTTCCCCTGTTCTATGTCTTGATCAATAGGTTCTACTCCCCCATTTGCACACAGGGTTCACAACACTTCACTTGTTACTTTCACTGGTTATTTAAATTAAGTGATTACTTGTTTATTCCCCTTATCTATTAGGGCAGGTCTCATTGAAGATGATCAGCTGCACAGAATGTTCTCTCTCTACAGCTCTCAGGACTAAAATTCCTAACTATTTTATTCTTGCGGTTAGTAGATTATACATTCTGATCAGTGACATTAGCAATTTTACAGGAAAGGTGGGAAACTTCTGTCTCTGTATGGTTACATGACTTCAGACAGACCCACATACATACACACACATACATTCTTTAATATGTTATTTTAACTTATTATGGCTAGTTCTCCTTGTGCTTTAATGCTGCATCTAAGTCAGGCCAAAGTCCAGCCATGATATCTGCTTCCTGTTTGCTGTTACATGTTGCTGCTGTGGCAATATGGCTAACAAGAGAGAAGAAAGTACTTGATGTGTTCTGACAATCTCTCTCAAGAAGATCCCATATTTTGTCTCTCACACCTCAAAGTACCAAAGGGGTCACTGTGGTTACCCTTCTTATTCAAAACCCATATGAAACCAATAGAGAATATTGTGAAATGGCATAGGCTACGATGTCATCAATATCCTGATGACACCAAGCTCTTACATCTCCTTTTCATTTAAGCCATATGTTACAGCTTCCTTGTGTCTGGCAGGGATAAGACATGGATGAAAGCCAGTTGGCTGAGACTTTCTCTAGATAAGATGAAGGTAGTGTATGGATTTGGCAAGGGAAAACTGTTTTGAGTCAACAGAAATCTGCTTTCAAAGTTGAGGGAGATTCCCATTGTCAAAATGCACAAGGGATTTACTGCCTCCTATCTCATCCTGGAGTCTCAACTACAAGAGTGATCCAAATCCATCTGTTTTTTGCTAGACTTCACTCACTAGGTTCTCACTGGGTTTCAGTTGACAAGTCTGTTGTTGACTAGACTCACGAGATCAATACAGGCCCTATTATGTCTTTGTCATTACTTTCAGACATTGTCTAGCCTATTCATAGAGATACCCAGTGACAAAGACTACCCCTTTGCAATCTACTGCAGTATGCCACCAGATTCCTCACAGAATACCAAGTATTTTTTCATGATTAACTGACATCTTTCTTACTGCAACTGAAATCTATTGGTACTTACTTTCTCCCAGGAACATTAGAAAGGATTTTTCTCCTTTTCTTTGGAGCAATGTTTCTTATGTAGATGAAAAATCTACATTATCTTCTTTAAGACTCCTCTTGTTTAGGTTAGATAGCCTCGGATCATTCAGTCTTTCCTCAGAGATCATTTTTTTCAGATCTCTGACTATTCTTTTTGCTCTTTTCTCCAGCTGGACTGTATTTCTTGAAATGCAAGCCCCAAAAGGAGGTCACAGTAAATCAAGTGACTTTTTAAGCTTCTATTAGATATAGGTAGGCAGCAGCACTGTTTCTACTCCAGGCCCTTCTGGCATATTTACTGGGTGGAGGATCTTTACTTGTTACCTCTTCTGCAATATGATAGTATGCAGCTTAGCTGCACTCGGCCCTCAAAACAAAATTACACTTAGCCCAGAGACACACAGGTCAGTAAAAACCCAATAAATTCTACACTCATTTTCCAAATTCACAGCAACATTTTGGGTCACACCAGGTTCCTCCAAGATGTCCATCCTTTTGTGCCTGCAATTCAGAGCTCTCCTTTTAATTTCTGAGCCTTCCTCCCACCACATGATCTTTCTTTGACGTTACTTAGTCCCACCATTAAGTGGAACTTTTCTGCTATAAAGCATAGTCTGATATTCTCTTGTGTCCAAAGCAGCTGATAATTCCAAAAACTTGAGTCTTCATTGCTCCTTTTAAAGCCTTTCCTGAGACCTTGCAGAATTTTCCACTCTCCACCTCCTGCCCCCCCGCAAATGAAGAAGCAGGGAGAATTAATTTTCTCAGTCCATTTGACTAGATGATCATTGAGGTTAATAATTTGCTGCTGTCCCTTGGCTGGCTGGCATTGGACACAGACCTGTCAGTTCTGCAGTGCAGTCTTTCCACAAGTCCAGCTAGAAACCATAAACTGGGTACAGACACATGTATCCACCAGCCACCACAAGATTGCCCTGAGCTCTGCTCATGAGGGAAATGGGTTCACTCCTTTCAGAAGCAGATTTCATCATTTGCATGTGTCTCTTGTCTTTTATTTCCACTGTGCTACAGTGTCACTACAGGACTACCCTGGAAGCACAGAGGGAGCCTTCTCAGAAGCTTCAACTAAAACAGGATAAGGCTACTTTATTGCAGGGCAGAGAGAATAAATTAAAAAGGGCAAATTACATGTGTTCTCCATACTTTGCATGAGCTGCCAAAAGCATGCTGGCCTGAGTACATTGATACCTGGCTTTCTTCAAGAAAAGTGAATCAGGAACCTTAACTTACTCTCTAACTTGGACAAAGTAGCTCTGTAGACAGAGCACTACATCTCTTGGCAAAGCTCACCACTATGTCCAATAAAAACAGGGGACAGAGCGGGTCAGAAACTCTTTGGCAAATAAGGAAGACTATCTTAAAGTCAGTTTATACAAGGAAGATGACCAAACAAGAGCCATGTCACTTCTTAATTACTCTGCTATGGAGATAGGCAATATTTAGTAAATTAGAGTCTCCATGTAGCACAAAGAAGTTACTGTTCTTCCTCTCTATCCCTCAATGAAATTTATGATTCTGCAATTTATTAAATCCTTCTCACATGTGGAAATTAAAAAAAATAATAATCTTTGAGACATTCCCAGAGGAGCACAAGAGGCAGGCAGCTGATGCAAACAGCATGCCAGGGTTTCATGCAGGAACTAGGAATACTAAAAAGGGGAAGCAGATACTTTAGAAAAAATCCTGATAGTGTTGGTGTTCAGGTTAGGCTGCCCAGGGAGAGGACTAATGTGTTCTCGAATCATTACTGGGGTTTTTTGGTGACTGTAGTGCCATTCATGAAGCAGTTACCCAGATCTATAGTATGAACAGCCAAGATCTCATGGCTTTCTGATTAGATTTAAGGGGAACGCTGTGGGGCCCTCAAGTTTCATGCCTTAGAATTACAAACTGTGAAGTGACTATCTTAGTACTTAACATATAAATGCACTTAGTATAAACAACTGCCCTGAAGAACTGCAAGCTTTATTATCTGCACATCCGAGTCTTTTCCAGTGTTCTAGGCAAAAAGCATGTAAATATGCAGACCCTAAAGTTTCCACAGAAACCTCTGGTTAAAAAAGAAATGACAACAGACTTGCACTCAAGGGGAAAGGGCAGTATGGCTAAGTGCAAAGAACAGCTAGGGTATATGTAATGTTACAGTTATTTTTCTGTGCTTCCTCTAGGATGAACCAAAGCCCTTGTTTTGCTGGATGCTGAATGCCCTAAAGCCCCATTACACATCTCAAGAAAGGACCTTAACGGTTTTATTGGGACCCATATCTGCACATATAACATAGCCTTTGAAGTTGAAAGCATTTTTTTTCCCTCTGCTTCCATTTGTTGCCTTTTGGTTGACGTGTTCCTATATGGACACTCAATCCCCAGATATCTGTTACCTAATCAGGGACATCAAAAACATCCTCAATGGGAAAACTCTGGAACCTCTATGAAAGTCAGAAGTGTGAGGAAAAGATCTCAGACGATGCAGATGCGGTCATTGCTGTATGATCAGATAAGCAGCATTGCAAGTTCATTTTTGTATGCTAAATAAAATAAAAATGTCAATATTTACACATAACCTTCAAGGTTCTTACATTTGCAGCTCCTTAGTATTCAGCACAGACCACATTTTCTTTAGTCCATTACCAACAGCTTGGAAATTTAGTTAGAGGATGCAACCCAAATGTTCCTCCAAATGTTGTTTCCAAATGGTCATCTTGAAAAATGCTGTTTAAAAGGATGAAACCTTTATGTGAAGATATAAGAGTCCATGCACAGAGTAATATAAGCTGCAGGGAAATCATCTGAAGATTAAAACCACTAATGATAAAGATATTACTGTTAGGCATAGTTTAATTTGTTGGTAACTAAATCACCAGAGGCTTTTTACAGGGTGCTTGGAACCTGACTATTGTGTACTGCACATTCAACCTCTAAGTGTACAGTGACACAAACAAATAAAAGTGATCATAACAGTTGAAATGTAGTTAGAGACACAATTGAGAACATCTGTATTGTAAGCAGAAACAAATTAGAAATACTGAAGTGTTTTGTAGCTGTGAAACTGAGGGATAAAAAAATAACCTACAGCACCTGGATTAAGCAGTTATAAATAATGTATAAAGGAAAAATCTCATTACCCCCTGTGTAAACTCCCCCCCAATGAAATATATTTTATGAATGTTGCATCACAGTAATAAATGCAGCATTTGTTTTCCCCATAAACTTTCCATTTCATGACTATAAGATAGTTTGGATTTGGAAATAATGGCCAGTGAATGTACTGTTTGCAGGATTAGTTTCCACCAACAAGCAGCTTTGAATTGACCTTCAGTTTTTTTGGGCTAAAGAGCAGAGACTTACACAGGCTTAGCAGAACTCATCTTTGTGCCTACAAAGCTGTGGCAGCATTGCACTCTACTTGCAATAGAACCATACTATATAAACAAATCCAATAGCACCACTAGAGAGTATTTAGACTCTAAGCTTTGAATGTTATAATTGCCTGATATCATGAAAGATTTTATGAGATTATACTAGATAAAGACAATATATGAATGTGGGAAGTTTTCCCTTCATAAAAAGCCAGATCTTACAGCAGAATGCTGCACACCACAGGATACACAGTTTCTATTTACATTAAAAAAGAGCAAGTGACTTATTGAAAACTAGAATGCTTCCTTTAAAGATTCCAGTTTTATTTTGCAAATGTTCACAGTTTTGTGTAAAGATGCCAGGACTGATTCCTCTCTTATGTTAGCTTTACACTAAGTCATCTTTGCTGAAGTACTCAACAGATTAATTCTAGATATAGGCAGTGTGTTCCTGTCAAGTTGCATCATTGGCTTTTCTGTTGAAGATACCTTGATTTCCCACATACAAAAAGGGGTCAGCTTCCTGATGATCTAGGCCAGCAATCACTGACCCCCTTGGGAGATTCTCCTTAAGATCTGTACATCTGATGCACAACTGCCAAGCCGCAGTATGGTGAAATGAGGGTGTGAATGGGGATGAGAGGCTACAAAGAAAGTCAGTATCCAGAGTCAGATTGATACCTAACAGGTCATAAATTAAAAGGATAAGAACTTCCCACTGGCTGAGACAGACAAAATGTCACAAACAGAAAAAAATTATAAAGTTATGTTTGAGTCTGGAGTGTTTTCCCTTTATGATTAATGATTGGATTCAACTAGGATAGGAAAGGCAAAGTAAAGTTCCTCTTGAACTAGCTTAAAAATGCCACAGCTCAAGAAAAAAATACAGGAACATCAATTTTAAAAAATAACAAAACAAAAACCCCCTCTACTAAGATGTAAAGGTCAGGAAAGATTTGGGTGTTTTTAAATGCTGTCTTGAAGAAATTTCATAAAGGTTAAGATGTCATGTAGTTTCAGAGTTATGGGCACTGGAGGGGGGTCCTTGAGTGCCAGCTATTCCTCAGGCCACTCAGTGACTGTGAGCTGCAGTGACAGTGGACAGCAGGAGGCTGGCAGATCAGAAGCTATCACTGTGCCACTGGGGAAAAACCTGTGTCTTGCTCCCCAAAGAATGAAGAGCTGTGCAAATATTTCAGCATCTGAGATTCAGGCAATGGATAAAATATAAAAATATGCTTTAAATAACATTTGAGGGTCTAATTTGAATTGCCCAGAGCAAATATATTCAGTGTTCAGGCTCTCCAAACTCAGTTCACTGTGCCTGGGAGAAGTAGGAAGTGTGCTAGGAATGCTACCCAGAGCCCAAGGAGCTCCCGGTGGCAGCCTCCGGTGTGCAGTGGTATGGCTCTGAGCAACATGTGGGTCCCTTGTGGTCTGAGACCCCGGATGGCATGAGGTGAAGCAAGGCAGAACAGGAGCTATAACACTTCTTTGTCTCAAGTCTTATAGGTGGGAGCAGGAAAGCCAACACAATAGTGGAAGAGTTTGGAAGGTGAGTTTTTCTTTGCCTGCACTATGGTAAGTCCACTTGGCAGCTGTTCAGCTAGCTCCCTCGTCCTGCAGGCTCCTGAGTCCTGCTCCCATTTATCACTGACCTGGCCCTCCTCCCTCACCTGCCTCATTCTCCAGTTCCTTCTCTCTCCTCTGGCATTTAGTTCCCTCATACAGGAAGGAAGGTGATTCTGCCTCTCTATTCTGCCCTTGTAAGGCCCCATCTGGAGTACTGTGTACAGTTCTGGGCTCCTCAGCATAAAAAAGATGTGGACCTCTTGGAGCGGGTCCAGAGGAGGGCCACAAAGATGATCAAAGGACTGGAGCACCTCCCCTACGAGGACAGGCTGAAGGAATTGGGGTTGTTCAGCCTGGAGAAGAGAAGGCTTAGAGGGGACCTTATAGCGACCTTTCAGTACCTGAAAGGGGATTATAGGGCAGAAGGAGAGAGACTTTTCTCCTGGTCTGATTGCAACAGGACACAGGGGAAAGGCTACAAGCCAAAGGAGGAGAGGTTTAGGCTGGAGATTAGAAGGGGGTTCTTTACCTAAAGGGTGGTGAGGCACTGGAACAGGTTGCCCAGAGAGGTTGTGGAGGCCCCATCCCTGGCAGTGTTTAAGGCCAGGCTGGATGTGGCCCTGGATGACCTGGTCTAGTGCATGTGGCGTCCCTGCCATGGCAGGGGGGTTGGAACTAGATGATCTTCAAGGTCCCTTCCAACCTCAGCCATTCTATGATTCTGTGACAGTATTGCTGTTTTGTATGGACTAGAGTCACTGAAAAAACCCAGACTTTGTGGGTTTTCTTTTCCCCACTCTCACCTTCATGACTTTCAGACCTGAGTGTGTATCCCTGGTATAAGAGCTGCTGTTCCCTGCTTCAAAGATTCCCCTCCACCTTCTCTTCAGATCCTCCCTGAAAGTCCAGTTTACCTTACTTTCCACTTGTGGCACGCTGCCTAGCAAAGTAATCCTGCATATTCTTTCAGAGCAACTGGGGAAAGGAAAGGCCAGTGATTTCTGCCCAGGGACTGCTACCCAAAACTTCTACATGGGGACAGTGGATGTAGGGAAAGCAGAGGACCCACCACCATTTCTCAGCAAATGAAATCTATTTCAACATGATGTGAATCTCACTTGTAAACAAAAGGTGAACTAGGAAAAGGTGAATTATTTGCTTTCAATGACCAAACAAATGCTACACAGAGAACATTAAATAACAGAGGGAGAAGAAAATAACAGAAAACCTATATCTGGTCAAGACAAATGTTACAAGGAGGGTTAAATTCCACAAATATCATTTATTTCACGAGCAGAAATAAAAGACTATTGTTATCAAAATATGGTTGAAACCCTTTCCCATTACTAATAGGTGCTACTTGTTGAACTGGGGATTTAATAAATAAAATTATCTTAAATTATGTTAGCCTTTAACCTCCTTTCCCTGCTTCTGCTTGTTTTCCTCCTTTCCTATATCCATCTGTTACATGCTGCACACTCCCTGTGATAGCCATCACAAGGCCTGATCCTCAGCCCTCTCTCTGGCAGCTTTGCACTGCTCAAGAGGAGAGCAGAAGTAAAAACAAGTCTACTGCCCTGACTCCTTGAGCAAAAGTCTCTTGCCTCTGCAAAGGCAGTATAGCAAAGACAGGACAAGACACAGCTTCAGAAACCTGGATTGCCAACTCCAGGAGGGCAAGAGGAGAAAAGCAGTCTCTTTTCCCAGCCTTTTCTCAGTCAGATACTATCTGTAGTAGGGTATGGCTACAGGTATGTGCAGCAGAGTGTAGCATAGGTCTGACTGCTTGCCTTTTTTACTCTCTGAAGTGTCATGTAAAATTACAGTATTGTATATATAGCTACTAAAATAAAAAATAATAGTGGCACAAAAACTTCCCACGGTGTTGTGTTTCTGTTTCCTTGGTTTACATAACCACCTGGGTTCCACAAAAAAATCCTCTAAAAGTTGCTATTTTTTCTGCCAGTCTAATACATACAATTATTTATCTGAAAAGCTGAAATGTTCTGCTTTATGTAGTAAAATAAGATGTTAGCTCAGTAAGTTTTTGAAACAGCAGTAATGCAATAAACTATAACTATTCTTTATAGAAAATAAATACATCATTGTAATTCTTGGAGAAAACTGAAATATTGCATAGTTGAAGTGATTTCTCACTCAGTGACCAAAGCCTTTCGTGTGATGTCCACTGTGTACATCTGGGCAGTGAAAGACAGAAACCCCTGGCCTGTGTGCACGGGCAAAGCAGCTCACAGCAGCACCCCCAGTTGTCCTCAGCCTCTAAGCACACACTGTGCATCCTCAGAGCCTCCTGGCCACTGGCTCACATAAGTCTAGTTTTATTTATAGTTTCTCTCAATAAAGAAAAAGTATTTGAACACAGTTGTCTTTTCCCCCACTCTTTCACTCTTACAGACACAGATGTAAATGCATGCACAGGTATGCATGCACATACAAAACATTCATTCCTACCTTATTTTTGAGTTTAGTGTCAAAATAATGTTGAAACACATTATTAAGGCATATTTTTCTATCAGGAACTGGCTAGATTTTTCCCTAACAGCTGCACTCTAGATTTTAATTAAATAATACCAGTTGTGCCTTATTTAACTAAGCCAGCACATCTTCCTTATGTTCCATTATATTAATTTTTAGTGGGTTGGGGTTTTGGGGGGGAGGAAGTGTGGGTTTTTTTTTTCTTTTAATGAATAGGTTTGTATTTTGATCTGTAGCTCTCTATAGCTAAGACAAAATTCAAATCAGTGTAACATTACAAAGGCACAGACAGGGGCATTTTTTTTTTCCTGCAAGGGCAAATCTTGGCCACATTTTTAGCAGGCTTAATTTAAGCCAACACACTTGTCCCTGGAAAATAAATACAGAGTAGTCAAATTCCTTGTTTCTTTGGCTTTCTGATTTGCTGCTGCAAACCTAGAGGCATCAAGCTGAAGGCCACCTTCCTATGCATGTTCTCCTTAGACCATAAAAAGCAATTAGTCTTCGGAGTCACCACCTCTGTTGCTGATACTATTTAATCAAAGAGGGGTTTAGGGAAATTTAATATTTACAGTGTTTGGGTATAGAGATAAATTAAAATTTTTAATGGATTCCCCACTCACTCAGAAGCTCAGCATCTGCAAAACACCCTATAAAAGATCTGAAATAAGGGTGTATTATCATCTTTGATATCCATGAATGACACTTGGGAAAGGTCTTGATCAAGTGAAAGACACTGTGAGGTTGAGCAACCTGGTAGACTGTTTTCACTCATGGCTTTTACCACGTAGGTCTTGATGCATTTGCCTTCTAAAAACTACTGGTGAGCAATGAAAAAGCCCACAAAGACTAGGAGCTGCCCAACAAAACTGTTGTTTTACAGGAATAAGAATTTCCCTCAGCCTTAACCCAGTGAAGATCTTGCTTCTTAAGAAGAAAGTTACACAGAGTGGCTGCTGTCACAGCAGCCTGCAGAGTTTGGAACATGCCCCCATCAGCTGCATCTCTTTTATATCACCTGCATACCACATTCCATCACCAATTGCCATCAAGCCAGATGAGATCTACATTATAAGAAGGAATTAGCACCTGTAAAATAAACTTAAGAGGGAATACATTTAGAAAGCTGTGCAAGTCAATGGGAATAGCCCAGCTGTGTGCCTGTGTGATTTATAGCAAGAAAAGCAGGGTGCACTTTCTGTGAAACTTTATTACTGCCTTGTCCTTGGAGGTGGTAAACAACTTCTCTGCCATAATTATCTTATATGCCACTATAGGAATAAATAGAGCATGCAGAGTGTGCCAGCCAGAACCTCCAGGGTGGAAACAGACCCTTTGTTAGGCTGGGTATAGGCAGTGGAGTACAGAAGCGATTACATACCAACAGGTACCTGCAAGAGCAGCCATACCTAGGTCTGTAACTTTAAGACAAATAAAGTGTATGTATTTGGATCCACAGGGAAAAATTGTGTCATTTCTGAAAGAGCTGTGAAGAGTTTCTCAGCCATTGCACAATTTGTCTCTATGATACTATACTTCCAGTGTCACGTACAGTACATCCTATCTGTCATCAAAGTCAATCTCAATGGCTGCTTGACATGGCCCTAATCAAGACAGATACAAACTCCAGTAACAAAGGTATTGCTGCCCCCAAACCAAAGTTGACACAATTGGCTGGTATGTTTATTTAAATGGTTCATATCTATCCTGTTAGCACATTCCAAATCAAAGTCCACATTGTTTATTTTGAAGTGAATTTTGGTCTCATGTTCTCCTTCATATATGAATGTCTGTGTTTCAAACAGCTGACAAAGGGCATACTGAGGATTTACAGTATCCAGTTGTGCAGTGCTTAGAGAATTGTGGGGGTTGGTGGTAGTTGGTGGAGGGGACTTTCCCCTCATAATTTTGCTCTGTGCATCTCAGCCACAGAGAAAACTCACCACTGAGGAGCCCCAGTGAGAGCTGAGTCCTGTGATGAGGGCTGCTAGCCTTGCTCTGGTATTGTTTTTCCTCTCACTGTGGGGAATTTGCTCTGTATCAAAGCCTAGCATATATGACCCTGGGAGAACCTGAAGTTCTTCCTCAGGTGGAATACGGGAACAGGGGAACTGGCTTCAGTGTGCTTCACATTCAGCCCAACAGCATAGTTCCTATGTCCACTAACTGACACCGGGGCTCATGGTCGTGTGGGTTTAAGTGGGAGTAAAATTTGCTGTAGCATATAGGCTCAGTTCATTTATATCAGAGTAATTCCATTCCCTTGTTACTGCTGTAACAAGAAGAGAGTCAGCCTAGAGAATTCTGGTTTTGCAAGTCCAAGTCCTGTCTCCTTTGACAGGATGCTCTCTTGCACACTAACTGGAGTGGAGCAAGGACAGATGGAACAGAGTCCCAGAACTGAAATACCCAGAATCTTTGGCTCCAGATAAAAAAAATTAAATTTTTTGGCCATCTTCAGTCAACATGCTTCACAATTTCCCAGCAGTGGCATGACATGAGGATCTATGCTGTTCAACAGCTTTACATTTTCCCTTTATCATTAGGAACTTGGTGTTTGAAACCCTTGTAAGATGGCTAAGGCAGCATCATATTCTGTTGCAAGTGCACACATGCCAGGAGGGAAAGCTACACATTTGCAATGCTCATACATCACATCACATCATATAATCTTTTAGTTTACAGAAATCCTCACTAAGACTATCAACACCAGGGTGGAGAAAGAAATAAGTGAACTAACTGCAGGTAAGAACCACAAAGGGAAAGTCCTGGAGTAATTCTTGACTATTCTCAAGCACCCATGGCTAAAATATGCTCAGGCACGTGTCGTGCTTTAGTGACTTCCAGCTCTTGGTAAATAAGATCTATGTTCTTTGCCTTTACTCTGCAAAACATTCACTCATAGATCTAATAAACAATAACATTGGACAAAGAGAGAATTGTTGCGTGGTTAGTCACATGATCTAACAAAAGGTAAGAAAAAATAGAAAGATCCTCACAAAAAAGCCCTAAGGAGAACAAAAGAAATATGCCAAGAGAAAATATGACACATATACTTTATACATGTTTAATTTCTGTTGTTTTGGTTGGAAAACAGCTGCAGGTGTCCTCTAATTATATCACCATTTTCACAAATATCAACTGTCATATTTAATTTGTTACATTTACCATCCAGCCTCCTCAAGCAGCATACTTCTTTCATTACATATAGTGCCAGAGTTTCTAACATTCAAGCTAACTTTCAAGCTAGTCAATTAATGCATTATTTACAAGTGAAATGTTATTAAAAACAGATTCTTAATTTACTAATGATTTAGTAGACCCCAGGCAATATTCCAATTTGTTTTTATTGAAATTGGAAGAACACTTAGAACAAAGGGGAAAGTAATGTCAAGGAGATTTTGGCCTATTCATCTGTGCTGTACTTTCTGTGGCATTATGTCTACCCCTACATCTTCCCTCCCTTTTTTATATTGTATTTTTAATACATAACCTAACCAGTTGCAGCATGATTGAGGGGAAAGGTCTATGAAAAATGAAAAACAGCACAAACACTATTGTGAGTTTTGTTTTTAAAAAGCACCAGGCAGTCTGGAATGACTCAATACACATGTTCACCATACAATACAACGTCTTTTGATTTACAGCGCTGTTCTAGCAGCACAGCAGGTTAAGAAGGTTAGAAGTCAAGGGAAATTAAATGTTATTAGCATTCCACCATTGTAGTGCTGTACAAAAGTGAGTATGTAACTTTTCAAATGCATTTTTAAACTTAAATTTGTTTCTGAGGCTTTTAGCTTGTCAGGAACTTTTACAAGCATGCGTGTGCTTCTTTGTCCTTCCCATTTTTTGCTCCTTTTTCCTCTCCCATCTGTGCCTGCTCAGGATGTTCATTAAAGACTAATCCCACTCCTACTTTCTCTCTTTGCCAAACTGCCACTACCTACAATAACGCTGTTGTCATTAAAATGTTGACATTGACTCTTTAGGGCCACTTAATACAGGAAATATCTGTGATCCAGTGGCAACACTAATCAGTCGCAAACGCTAAGCATCAACATTTGAATGGTGACCGTGATAGCTTCAAGATACTTACTTCTTTGTGTTTGTTTTCATGTGGGAATAAATGAAACCAAAGCAGGAATTCATGATCAGTTGTGTGTTTTACTCCCACACAGTGGTTTACCAAACACAGATATGCCCAAACCATGCAGTTTCAGTTTGGCTTTAAGGGCAAGGTGGGGGACGCTTCGTTCAGGGCTCTGGCACTCACATGTATGTGAACATGCAGCTCAGACCCAGGTGTGTCTTTACTGGCACATCTACATGTGGGTAAGTAGGCTGGAACAGAGAATGCCTAATTTAGGTATGGTAGCTGAAGTGATGGTGGTGAGGCTAATGAGGAGGTTAATGGGCGTTTTCAGAGAGCCCCAGGTCTGATTGTTTCTACCTATATAAGCCTGCATCAGAAGAAACTTTTAATCCGTGGGCAAAATATTACCACACCTAGCTAAAAGAGAACCAACCCTGATAAGTCTATACTGCTACTATCTCCCTTAAAGCAACAAAAGAGGTGAAGCTTAAGCCTTCCTGTGCCTCAGACTGTCATTTCTAAGACAGGGATAACATTCACAGAATGCTAGGAGTTGGAAGGGACCTCAAAAGATCATCTAGCCCAACCCTCCTGCCAGAGCAGGATTCCCTAGACCAGGTCACACAGAAACATGTCCAGATGGGTTTTGAATATCTCCAGAGAAGGAGACTCCACACTGCTGCTTTGCTTTGGAAAGCTAGTACAAAGACAATTTCATTAAATATCTGCGACTATCTCCTTCATGATGGCAACAGGACTCACACAAATCAGGTAGATGGGTCTGTACCTTTCCCTACCTACCCCTGGGATATTTGGAAGACTTCCTGTATCATCATCTCTTAGTTTGCGGCGTGAAGTCAGACATATCACACTGACCACGACGTGACCCTTTACTTACAGTGTCACAAGAGCTGCAATCCCTGCCTTATCACCAAGCACCCCTGGTCCCTGTAGGCTACTACGTGCCCAATACAGCACACTAGCTTCAATGTATAGGGAGCCAGGTTGGCTGTACATGGCCCTCCTGTGTGTCTTGTGGCCAAGGCTCCTGCTGCCTTGGTCCCTGACCACATGAAGTTCATTCCTTGGTGAAGATCCTGCAAAGCTACAGCCATTGTCAGAGCTTTGACCCTTGACTTTCCCACCAAAAGCTGCTGCTGAAACAATTATGACGTGACCTGACTCAAGTGGCTGGTTCAGAGAAGGGAGAAGACCCTCCTGCCAGCATCAACTCAGCTAGCTTAGCTTAGGTGGAGGACGTAGGGGTTCTGTGTTTACAAGTCCCTGCTCTTACTTCTGCTGATGAGCTCTTGTGCTGGATCATTGCAAAAGAAGTCAACAGAAAGTTTCAGACTTTGTGAACTAATGCTGTGTTTATTCAACTTTCCAATCATTCCTCTCTACTATCTGTGTTTCACATACTGTGAAACTGCACTACACTGTGCAACTGAATTAGCTGTACAGTGACTCAAAGGCATTAAACAATGACTTTGATATTTTAAGTACTGTCTAGGAGGGATTTTTAATTCCTTCCTCATAATGAAACAAGAAACACAAGAAAACCCCCCACAGTTACAGAACTCTGAAACATTGATTTTGCTTTTCCATTCTAGGTAGACCCCTCTGACATAGCAGAACAAAAAATAACCTTAAAGCCTTCAGCTTGTTTAATAGCAGAATGAAAATAAAACAAGCATAGACACACCATTTTAATGCCATCTGGTAACACAAGAAATAAGTCCTTGTTATTATCCCACCTTCTAAGTCCACAGTATGTACTAGGAAGCTGAATCCTACGAGAACTTTCCAGATGCTGTTGAGTTTATGGATCGAGATGTCCATCCTCCTCTATCTGCCGCTACATCTGCTGAAATGGCTACTGCCCCACATATTGGGCTGGTTAGCAAAGCACCAGCATTTCAATTGTTCAGAGTAAACCAATTCATTGTGATTGAGACAGGTTAGGGAGTGCCCACACAAACAGCTTAGTTGGCAGCTTAGAAGGAGATGGCAAAAGGAGTGGTGACAAGCTCTTGGAAGGAAGATAGCCCCACTGCTGGCACGTCTACAGCTGGAAGAGGATATCACTAAGCCTGAACCTTCCCCTAGCTCCCCTGGAAAACGAGGGACAGAGGAAAGAGGAAACGGCTGTACTTGCACTCACTTGGTCAGCAGGACCCCACAGCGGCACCAAAGCTAACAGCTGCAAAGTGGAGCACGAGGCTGAGGAGGGTCCCAAAATGCCACCCTTGCCTCATAAACAGCAAGGGGCTCAGCTGCCACTATGGTCCAAACTACACTGAAGGAAAGCCAGTCCTGCCATTGATGAAAGACTCTCCAGATAGGTTCTGGCTGGAGACTGTTCTGAAAGTGAGGGCAGAAAGAGGGCAAAATGAATGAAGAAATGCTGTGAACCTATTGGCATTAGCTGCTAAAAGCACAGGGGCAGGCACTTAAGTGATGACTCACATCTGACAATAAATACATGAATAGTTGTTGAAAGCTTGTTTGACTTTCACAAAAGGGTTTAAGCAAACATTTGTTCATTAGTCTTAAGCAACACTGTTATGGCAGGAGATTCATTAAGCCTTAACATATATCTGCAAGCGAGATATTTGGTTGTTTTACAGATTAAGACACAAAGCAATGCACACTGTTTACACAGAACAGCCTTGACACACCTGTAATGGAGTGAGATACAGTTATTAGACACTGGCACTGTGAATCTTCATTCTCTTGAAGGTTAGTTGGGATGCCATGTCTCTGAAGATAAAGCCTTAAAGGGCTTGTTTCTGCTTATGCACGTGTGCCTGCATCAACTTTCAGATTCCCTGGCTAGTTTTAAAAAGCAGATGAATGAAATCTGCTTCATGAATTAAATTATACTGGTGTATGGGAAAGTCATTCCCTGTTACAGCTGGTGCTGTAGAGCACGTACCACTGCTCACCAACTCCTCAGGACAGATCACAGCACAGTCTGCTCTCTTCTGCATTTGGAAAACATAATTCAAGTAGAAAACCCTTTCCCCAAATATCTTGATCTGGCAGCACCACAGCCATAACAATTTTTGTGTTAAAAGATTGTCATGATATTAGATGGCATGGCCAAGAAGCTTACATCAGGCTCTGGAAGGTGTCTGTGTGTGGGCAATGCCATCCTTACAGCCCTTTTATGTTTCCTGGAGCCTGGGCAGCTGCCTGCTGGCCCCATGTCCTGCTGCTGGTGGACTGCTCTCAGGTCACTTGTAAAGCTCTGACTTATTGTTGTTATGGCAGCTGGAAATCAGGAAGACCCATCATGACTCTTCTGGTAGTTGCAGGAAAAGAGTGAGTCTGACATCATTAAGAAGGGCCCCCTCCTTTAGTGTTGCTTTGTATGATATAGGAGGTACTCTAGCAAAAAATGAACTTGGATCTCTATATATTTTCAATCTACCAGGCAGATTGGGAAGATGCTGTAACCAAACCTTCAATGATGTAACAGTGACTTTGGTATAAGCATTCTGATTTATATCTATCAAAGCATAACTATTCTCAAGTGAACAAGTTATACTTTGCCTCCTTTCTCTAAGTAGGTTTTTCACATGAGCAGTGCTGCACAATCCAATGCTAGATGTGATGAGGGTCAGCAATAACATAATCACGTCTCTGAGGTCTCCAATTTATATGCCTCTGTGTCTTCACCTCATCTCACCAAATGATAACATAAAAGGTTATGATGTGCAAAGCAAAAAGCCCAAGTTGTTAACTTCTTGAACTTGAAAATATTACATTCCTGGAGTTATTGCAAGCACAACATACTTGACACCCTATACAGCTGATATGAATGGAAGATGGCATACAAATACTTCACAACATAGTGACAGTATTATCATAATAATCTTATGCATGTATTTTGTATGACAACGAAACCTGTACCCGAGTTGACTTGCTATAATTTATGTCAGTATTTCAGACGTACACTAATGACACTGGAGAAAACTTCTGTTTGGGGAGAAATAATCACCAGTATCTTTTAATATCCCTATGCACCCATGGCACTGAAGAAATGGGTTTTGTCACTGAAACCGTTGGATATTGACTGCCAGTATCTTCTACTTCTCTCTGACTTTCTAGATAGAAAACCTGTACAAAATCAGCCCATAATGACTATATTCTCCTGCAGTCTTGGAATGGGCAAAGCTAGTGTGGAACAGAGATCTGACAGCATTGTGCATCCTGCTGACTTCACTACCATTAGTACCTAAGGTGGCTACCTTATGGTAAAAAAATTGCAAGACATTTCATCAAATAAAAATAATTGTTGACATGAGAGAATTTCTAGGTGGTCTCAACCAAATGCTCAATCTAGCAGTACATGCTGTCAAAGCACAGAAGAACCTTTCACTGAAAGCTGACAGCATCATTCAGGCATATTGCTTCCCTTTAGGGCCATGTTACAAGGGCTACCCACAATAGGTCATACCAACTTCAGAAGGCTTGGGCCTGCAAATTCTTTTGTGGCTCATTTGTATTACAGCTGCTAGTGCTAATTTTATAGCTTAGAAAGCACAGAGAATGGTATGTTGTGCTCAGAAAAGAGGAAAAAAAGGACATCTCCTTTTTCCACACTTGAATAAAACTGCAAAATGTGCAAGTCTCAGAAAAGTAAATCATTCTGAAAAAAACTTCTCATTAAAGAAATAACAACAACCTCTTGCATTCCCTTTTCTACCTTCTCTTGCTTCTTACTATATGCAGCTCCATATCTCTCAGCATCTTCCTTTGAACCTCTGACTCCTCCTTCTTAGTGATACTCCCCCTGCCTTGAACTTTCTTCTAGAGGTGAGCCCAAGGCAGTCTGTAGAGCTGAATAAACCTGAACCTGATAAATGTGGATTTGCATTGAAATGTGCTGTGCTAGCCACTTCCACTTTGCTCTTGCAAACATGACAGTCAACTCCACCACTCAGTAAGCTGAATCCTTATCTCTGTGTTTCCTCACCAGACAAGAACTCTTCTCTGCCTTGAATGTTGCTGCTGTAGACACTCAATACCTGTGGCAGTCTTTCCTCAGGCCTCTTCATGCCTAGCAGTGGAACCCTGTACAAGCTTGGATATGAATTCTACGCAGAGGTGTAAAGTCTTAAGATACAAAAATCTACAATTCACTCCTAGCCAGCACTTGGTAGGTGAGCTGGTAACTACCTCATTGCTCTGGCACCAGGGAGAACTGGGATATGCTGGTTGGGAGAAACTGAAGTGTCATAGGCAAAGACTGAAAGGGAGAGGCTCTTGTTTCAGTAGGAGGACAGCACAGAATTTATTGTGCAGTTACAAGAAAAGAGGAGTAGAGTTGCTTTTAGGGAGGGCCTAAAACTTGCAAAAAAAGGGCAGCTCAGACTTTTCATGTCTCATCTCCATTGCTTTTCTGCCTCAGAATATATTGATGATTCCTAAAAAGTAGTCCAGCTGGGTCCTGCTAGAAGCCAATTCTCAAATGCATAGTCTAAAAGCTGAAATAGCAATATTTAGAAACAGTCTGAGGAGACTGCAAACATGTCTCATCAGAGAACAGAACAGGGTCTTAGCAAGCTTGATTCCCATGAAGGACTGTAGGAGGGCAAGCTATGAGATGATCAGGCACTGTACCAAGCTAACTCTACTAAACCTATTTGCTGGTCATTTGCTTTGAAACTGAAGAAAAAAGGACTAACAACTGACTAGGGGAACCCAATCATCCAAATTGGGGAGGAGCCCCCTCCACTAGGCTGTCATTCGTTTTTATTTTTTGGTTTTGATGCCATTTAGCATTTAAACAGGTGGCATTTAAGTGGAATCAGTTTCTCCAAATGTGTGCCTTGAGTACCAAAAAGTTATTTCAGGGGTGTGTTGCTATGTGATTGCAGAAGCAGCAGTGCAGGGAGAAATGTCACCAATAAGAGTGTTTAGAAAATAGAAAACATGTAGCTGTTGTGAGATTACTTTTTTCTCTCTTTTCATTGTTTAGAAACATACAAAATGACTGTAGTTTATATCTACACTTTTGATAGGTTGTGTGATTCACACTGTGATTACAGCAAAAGTACCAGAGGGAAAACATACATAACCCATAGTTAGTATTAAGTGTGGGTCACAAATAATCAGTGTTTACAGCACATTTAACCTGGGTGCAGTACAGTTTGTTCAGATTTTATTTAATGCTGAATATCCAGTGTTGTGTTTGGAGTAGTAAGTGCACCACTGACATCATCAAGGACAGGACTTGCCTGCAGAATGCCAAAGTTTTGCTGAGCTCAACAGTCTGAAAGTTCACAAAACAAGAAGCTTTTCTTGCAATAATTAAACTGCAAAAAGCTTTTGCTTAAAATAAAGTTCTAATTACAATTGGCGTTTCCAATCCCAGTGCTGAAGGCAGTTGTCTTACTGACAATTGATGTCCTTCATGGCACTGGCAATAGACAAATCCAGTGGAAAAGCCTGTAAACAAGTTTCTAGGCAAATTTAATATTGGTCTAACCACTGGAGAATGCATTTTAGTTGTTACCCTATTATTAAAACAGGTTGGAAACGGATTCACACACTTTCCTCTGCTGAGTTAATTGTCATACGGTTGGCATCACAAACAACATCATTTTTCAGCAACATGGCCACCTCCAGCACTAGGAACACAAATGCCAATTGTATCCAAAACCTGCTTTTCAGTTCTACTACCCATAAAAACATTGTGCAGTTTATTTGAGATGAAAGACAATTGTTTTCTAAGAACAACAGTACTATTGGTCAAAAAAAAAAAAAAAAAAAAAAAAGAAGCTGGGAACCGGCTTTTCAACCCCATTTGAATTGTCAAATAGATTGACTGCTTACTGGTAGGCAAAATTAGGCCCTGTTTGAAGGCATGAGTATTAGAAATTCACTCCATGCACACATCAAAGAACCTGTGCCTGGAGAGGGTTGATGAGCATTTACACTGACTTGCCAGCTCCAAAAGTACACAGATGAATACTGTGGCTAAACTGTGTGCCACTCTGCTGCCCTCAGCCTGAACGGTGGCTCCTGGCAGTCACTGCTGTGGCTCCAGCACCAGTGGTGGCAGGTCAGGCACTCTGGATGCCAACTGAGTAAAACCATTTCTATAGCCCAAAGTCTTGAAAAAGAGGACTTCAAGGCCTATAAGTACATTCAGTATGCAGCTAATACTAAATAAAAGATTATTAGGGTTTTGTTGTATCCAGCTGCAGGATTTTAGACCAGAATAAAGATGGGTCTAAATTTTTGTCTGCATTTATAGCTTTCCCCCTTGTGCTAGAGATCTAATCAGGACTGAATTGAGTAAGACATGACACAATACATTAGATACTTATGCATCTGATTGAGCCTGACTGGTTATTTAGACAGGATGAAGAGGTTTGTGTATAGGAAGAAGATTCTCCCTAGTGCTCATGTTGTCTCCCCTCTTCATGGGCTGCACTCGGGGACTCTCTGTCAGAAAGCACAGCAGCACAGAGCTAAGGCTGAATTCAGTGTAGGATGGAGCCCAGTGTGCACTGCAGAGGGGAAGGAAGGGCAGATAGGACTGGCAGATCCTTAATGGCATCTCCACATGTCGCCCAGCTCAACTTTTGTATCTGGGGGCTGTTATTTGATCTTTGTCTATCAATTAAAGAAAATAAGAGAATTTCAGTAAAATCATTATTGCCTTTTATAAGCAACTACTGGGCCCAGGGCAGGTAATTGGGATGGATTTGGCCTCACCCACTGAGTGCAACATAAAACATACCATGGAAATATATTTTCGACAAATTTACTGATGTGATGCTCTCACAAATTAAGAAGCAACATCAGTACTAATCATGATTCCTACAAAGCACATTTCCAAACAAGACACGTGTAGGGTTTTATCCAATCTGGCAATGAAAACGATTGTAGCTGAGTTACCTGGCCAGTAATGTTTGAAGAACTGGATAATATAATGGATTAACATTCCTTATAAGAGATTTGGCTAAACAAATGTGAATGGCAAAAAGATGCAAGGCAACATGATCAGCCCAGAGAAATGGTCTCTGAGACAAATGAAGAAATAAATTACTCATGACTCAGTTGTAATCTCACTACTGATCTCAGCTGGATTTGGATGAGTGCTGAAGCCTAAAAGTGACCTGCTTTAGGAGAGAATTACAGAGGTGAGCCTCTATGTCCTGTTAGCAGCCCCTTGGGACAACAGTCTCTCTTTTAAATGTTGTATATATGTTTAAAGAAGTGCAGTGCCTAGAGCCTAGAATACAGAAATAGTTCTACAGTAACTTGCCAGGGAGTCTGTCTGATAAGAGAAAAAATAACATATATAAGGACGTAGGTTTCACTTGTGGGTTTCTGAGGTTCACTGTGAACTGCAATAAGGAAAAAAAATATTTGAAAACAAGCCTAGGTTATACCCCCAGCTGATGTAAACAGGTGTAACATCATTGCTGCTCCAACTCATAATTCAGAAGACAACCTCTTCCACATCTTTTGAGGTCTGATATTAGCCCACTGTTATTTTAAACACCTTAATTTACACACTTCTCCACACTATTTTTGGGTTTGTTACAAACTAATATCTGCTCCGAATTTCTACAGAGTGGCTAAACCGGGCCTGGGATGGCTCCTAGCTACACACATTTGAACTGCATTGTTCAAATGAATTAATCTGGATTAAGCATATCCTGGCAAATTGCTGGCAGGGGTGGTTCTGCTGCCAGGGGACTGTTCTGCCACACTGTAAGAGCTGTGGCCCCTCTGCCTTGACATTTGGAGACAATTTATACTGTCTGTTTCACCCTTGGAAAGACTCACAGATGGCCTGCATGACACCCCACCTAGGTTTTATGATAAATGGATATCATAGTTGTTTCTACAGTAAATGATACACTGCTTCCAAGGACAAATGAGCTTCTGTAAGGTGCACCTACCACTCATCCTTTTTCACATTTCTTCATCTTTTTTGTTTTAGTTTGATTTCTTTTCTCTGTTTTTTTGGCGTTTTTTTGTGTTTTTTTTTTGGTCTTGGTTCAGTCTGTGATCTTACCCTTTCAGAGCTACAGTGTATCTTATTTCTGTGGATTCTATTACTTTTTTTGCTTGTTTTGTATATAATTTATTGCAGTTCTTCTACTTGAAAATACACAAACCCAGTTTTTAGGTTTTTGGGTTGTTCTTCACTATGCTTTGGGAGCAAAATGGTCTCACATAGTTGGTAACTAGCTCCACTTCACTAAATACCTCCATCTGACCTTCAGGCTCCACTTTGTGTCTTGTTTAGTGGCATTTATATGCCTGTAAAGAAGGCAAAAATGCTTTTTTGGGAGATCTGACAGCTTTTCACTTAGTGACATGTAACAACTCAACAGAAAATCATGCATTCATCCCATGGGAAGAGCCTGTTCACCAGGCTCTGAACCAAAAAGTATGGCATAGTGTGGCTCATTAAGAAGCACAACAAGGAATAAACCTGACAATAAATTTAAACTCCTCGTCTTTACTGAGGAAAGCAGCAGGGGTGGTAATGACTGTTCTTTCAAGCAGAACACGTAGCTCATTGCTTTAAGGAATATAAATCCATTATCAAACCCAACCAATAGGAATGCTTTTCCAAAGGACGTAGATGCCCAAAAAAATAGCTAACGTCTGATATGGAGAAAACAGAGCCACTTCATTCCTCCTACAGGTGTTCTGGGGCAGCAGGCAGGGTGGGGCAGCTCTTTACCAGAAAAAAAAGATCAATCCCATTCCTTCCCCTGGTCCATGATCAACTTCAGGAGCCCTGCTGTACTGTGCAGAGTAATTATCATTCATGAAAGAACCTACACCATGATCTCTGAGGCATATCCTCTGCTCAGAAAGGGGATTTGTTGTGGTGTACAGCCCCTGTGGTACACCATGCTGCCTGTGGTACAGCGCATGGAAGGTGTTGAGTTTGTCATTCCTGTCTAGGATCAGAAGTGCCCATGAAGTCTGCCAAACGCAAATGAAGAGTTGGCAAAGCTTGGGGAGAGTGGAAGTTTATATGAATCACATCTTTATTTGTGAGAAGTTTGAGGAAGAACATGATGTCAGGTTAAAACATGTTCAGAAAGGAATGTAGCTTGCAGGACTAAACTGAAATTAATGTGTGCCTCTACAAACCCTGCTGCAGTTCTTGGCTCCTGTGACTGGAAAAGGGGAGTAAGAACAGTTCCAGAAATACAAAACTATAGTCTGAATGCTGCCAACTAACTTCATGGTGCACGTATGGGAGAAAAAAAAGAGGTGAACATTCGGAGCTCTAAGAAGCCCACACTAACGTTTTTACTGTGATTTTACACATTTTTTTTTTCAAACTACATCCAGACAGCAAAATGCTCATTCTGTTATTAATAAGCAGTAATGACCCAAAAAAGATCTATCCTACTGAATGCATTCCATTGCATTTTTCTGGCATTTCATAGCACAGGAAAGCTCCTATTGCTGCTGCCACTTTATCTACTGATAGCTAAGAATACTTGTTGCTGATTTATGGATTCCTTTTTTTTTCCAAATAGTTGCAGAGAGACAGAGAGAGGATGCTAGGGAAATCTTCAGAAATAAATCTATATGGGAGTGAAAAAAAAAAGAGAGGGAGGAAGAGCTTTGCCTTCATGAGAGATAATACAGTTTTCTCATTCAAATAAAGTTTTTTGTTCAAAGATAGCAACTCTCAGATACTGTAACAGCATCACCTTACACATGTATGATACTATGCATTTCACAGAATCACAAAATCACAGAATAGCCAGAGTTGGAAGGGACCCATTAGGATCATCTAGTCCAACTCATGTTTAGTCACAGGACAACTCCATTGTCACACCATGTGCCTAAGTGCCTTGTCCAAATGCTTCTTAAATTCCATGGGAGTAGGGGCCATGACAGCCTCGCTGGGGAGCCTGTTCCAATGCTCCACCACTACAGGGTAAAGAAGCTCTTATGAATATTCAGTCTAAATTTCCCACAGCACAGCTTCATGCCGTTCCCCCACATCACTAGCCACCAGAGAGAAGAGGTTAGCACCCAACCCTCCCTCTCCGGTGAGGAAGTTATAAACTGCGATGAGGTCTCCCCTCAGCCTCCTTTTCTTTAGGCTGAACAGACCAAGTGCTTTCAGCCTTTCCACATAAGACTTCCCCTCCATTCCCTTCACCATCCTTGTGGCCCTCCTCTGGACACTCTCCAACAAGTCCTCTACAGCAAAAAGAAGGTGGGAAAGGTGCATGAAGCAGATGCTTTTCCTGAAAAAATTCAGGAAAATTCAGGTGACAAACCCCAAGCCTTTTGTACAGAATACTGTTTTATTAAGTAAAAGTTTGTCCTTGCTTTTTAAAAATCTTAACATTTTCTAAAAAAATAAATTTGAAATCTGCAAAACTGATTTTGAATGGCTTGTGGGAAGCTATGGGAGTGTCTCTTCCCTAAGCTTGTCCACATTAAACTTTGAAAATGCTCATATAGGAACGATCCATAGAAAGAAGAGTCTGTGTTTCATTTTGTCCATAAATGGAACTGGACGCATGGCACCGGAATATGTGGAATGTGATGGGATCCTGCTTACACAGCCTGTGCACAAACCCCAAACGTTTGCAGGCTCAGTTGAAAGGGAGCTCTGCTCAGAGCGGATGTTTCTTTTCTGTGTGTAATGCTACAGGAATGCCAATCATATTAGTAATTTTACATCACAGCAGAGCAGTATTGCATTAAAACTTTTTTAACATGGAGAACAGCCCTGGGATAAGATGATGAGCAGGATGCCTTTCAGAAAAGCACCATTTATTCCCTAGCCCTGAAGTTATGATGCAGTAGTGGTTGGATGGCACATTAACGAGAACATTTATAATGCAGAAAACCTCACGTTCCTGCAAGCTGAAGTTACTGGTCTGAAAGAATCTGTTCTCAGAAAATCACAGTTATCTTTCCATTTACAGAGCACAGTCTGTCTAATTTTTCAGGGACCTTGGATTCAATTCTGACTTCGCTTAAGTCAGCTTTGAGTGTTTGACCTCAATCCCAGTTTACACCAATATTTCTGAAAGGCTCATTCTCTCTTGCTTGCATTACAGTTCAGCACAGTAGATTATTTAAACTTCTTCTGATTTGATACAGATATGACTTAAGAGATGTGGCAACATGCTCTGCTACATTTCTTGCAGCAGCACTGTTGTTTCTCCTAAAGCACAAGAGCTACAATAGGACAACCTAAATACTTAGCACTATTGATGTTCTAAAATGCCATCTGATTGGCACATACATATTAAGGTACAGATTTAATCCTGCATCTTTTTTTATCTTTTCGTCTCCTTGACCATGGAGCTGGGACATTGTGTACTAGACCACTCTCACAGCAATACTCTCATGTCAGTTCAGGAGGAACTAGTAATTTACTAAACAATATCTCACCATTGAACCCTTCTCCATACTGTTCCAGGTCACCTTAGAAAGCACCAGTGTGGCTATTGCAAAAAGGGTAATGTAAAATGGCAGTTTGAGAATGGCTCCAAGAAATGGAGCCTTTTTTCCCACTGCAGTTAAAGCTGAATAGAGTATCATTCTAATCCTCCTTAAATTGCTGTACAGGTGTTACAATGCCTGGTTTACAGCTACTCCTCTTGCCCTCCTCAGTGAACTATACCCTTTCCTGAAGTGCACCTGGGCTCAAAGCAGTTGAACACACAAAACCTCCTGTGAAAACTCCCAGCAAACAAACACTGTATACAGTAATCCAGAAGGAATAAACCTAACAGTTACTGCTTGATATTTGAACATCATTTAATGAGTGCCCAGAATTCATCTGTAAATGCACATTGTTAATTTAGGGCCTGCTATTCATTAATTAGAGGCTTAGTGGCAAGTGCCATTGAGCTATCTGCAATGTTTAAGGTTACATCAAGCCCTAGTAAATGGCTTGCTGATAACAAGATGCATCCATCTTCATTACTTGGCCACTCCTGTCTGAGTTTGCTCTGCTTCCTGTAAGGGCTATGTCACTTGGAACTGAAGAATTAAACTTTTATCCAAACCAGATTCTGCACTTTCACCTCTTTTTATTCCTTGAGTAGTTCCAATTTATTTTACTTAAATGACACTGGATTACCTAACATGGAGAGGAACAGTAACTTAACCTAAAACAGTCTGCGGATCTTTAGTTCTGGGATAGAGTGTTGCAGTGGGTTAACATTTATAGAAACCATTACATTTATACTTCATCTGATACTGGTCTCAGCGTAAAGAAATAGTTTCTCATTTTTCTTCTCATAAGGTTACAGCTTAGATAGGATAAAACCCCAGAAAAATACAGGAAATTAATTTTAAATCTGAAGAATAAATATCCCTTTTTGTTAAAGTTTACTTTTGTAATGTTACACTTTCAAAATATATACCATTCAAGGCAATCATAAGTCAAGTGAAATAATTCGCAAACAGCATAAAGACATTTCCACATAAATCCTCAGCTGTACACACGTCTCTGTATGTTCATCCAGGGCAAGATCACTGCAGATAGTATTTCCCTACTTTCTATTAAACATGCTCTATTTTAAGCAATAATGCTACTGCCTGGGTGTAGTGAGATGTAGTTGAACCTAATCATCAGCTTAAACTCACTGTTTTCCCTTCAAACTACAAGTATGAGAACTTAAAATAGGAAACCATCCTCTTTTAGCAGACGGTAGCTGCTGCTAGATACATGTAACACTACCCAGCATGGTTATTTAACACATTAGGATGCTCACAGGTATAGACTTTTGCTTTCATGAACCACAGTTCAATTTTAAGCATCACTACTTGTGATAGGTAATTGTAATTAGAGTAGAAAGCAAGTTTCTAGATGTTGATACTCAAATTGTATTTGGATGTCAGAAAGGAAGAGAAGATACTTGTTGCAATGATAGCTCAAGGGAGGGTACCAGAAGACCCCTCTGCCGTTTTGTTGGCACACTTATCAAGGACTGGCATTATAGATGGCAGGTTTCACGGAGGAAAAGCCTTCCAGGGTGTTACTGCTTGGCATGCACACTGCCAGCTGGTTCAGGAAATGTATATACCTTTCTCATATGCAAGCAAGTAAAGGAAATGCCAGCTGGCACAGGGCAGGTAGAGGTAGGAACCATAGCTATGGCTAGTGCAGCACTGAACTTGCTTGGCCAGGTTGGTGATCCAGAGTGCACCATTGACTCTGTAGGTGTTATACTATGTGCGAGGTGTCTGCCCCCACCCCTGCAACCTAAGACACAGCTATCATACCGTGGTGAACAGCAACTTTTACAATTGAATTCCAGGAAGGTTAGTTGCACTCCTGTATCACTTTTGCATTAGACTGCATCTTTGTTAGGTACTACATAAGAAAATAAACCTGAAAGGGTGGGGAGAAAAGACAAATCAGACAGAAATCTTGCTGTGTAACATTTAGACACAAACTTATCTACATTGATTGAAATAGACAATCTTAAGCTGAGTATTTCTTAAATTTACAAGAAGGATGAGCTGGACTCTTGAGGTAAGTGCTCTTTGAAGCTAATGTGCTACAGTACAAAGAAAGCTTCTTTTTTCCTTTGAAAAGATAAAGCTAATATTGTGGTGGCACAGGCTACAATGCTGCCACTGAAACGGAGGTCAAAGCTGAAGGATCTTTACTAGATAGAGGTATTTTAATTTTTTTTATTATTATTATTCAAACAAAAATTCTGTTCTAGCATCCCAAGCTACAAATACAGGTCTCTGGATAGGAAATTACTCATCTGTCCAATTTCTATTATTCAATATTGCATTAAAAAAAATCAGAGGAGGAAGAAGAAAAAACTTTGGGCATCGTCAGGTCAAGACAATTTTTAAAAAGGTTAAAAGCTGTTCAGAAGGGTTACAGTATCCATAAAGGCAAATGAGATTATATTTAAAGACTGATGGAGAAAAAGCAATAATTGAGATAAAACACTACTGTCTCAAAAAGCTTTAGACTGAGGAAATGCTGATATTAAAGAAATTGAAATACTTACAGATCAGCCATCACATCAAAGACAGCAGAGAATTTAATTAAATTTGCAACAATTATGTTTACTTTTAATGTTTACTAGGTTTTTTGCTTTCTTCCACCACTGTTGAATTAAATATTTTTCTAATAACTTGGAGAATATTGTGATTGTGTGTCTCCAACCACCAGCCGTCAACTGCTGACCTCTCTGTTCTTTGTATCTGTAATGTTACAAGCCTTTGTCCTAGAAAGAGTTATGATGTTTCAATCAAAATACACTGTGAAGTTACAAAACTCATAACATGATCTGGATAATGACTGCCTAGATACACTTATAAAATATATTTTAGAATCCCCTAGGGAACAGAGAGTGGGGAAAAAATATCACAAATATTACACTCTGCTGTTTGCCACTAAATGAATGAGTAATCATTACACAAGATGAGTGTTGAATGTGAAGCCTGCTGTTAAGGTGTATGGTAAATAAAATGTGAAGTCCAAAAAACACAGGATAGCTGGGGCAAAACATCACTGAGGCCCTGAAACACCACATGCCATAAAAGTATCCTGAGTGCTGAGCTGAGCACAGGATCCCTGTTCAGCCAACATAATTTTGGTATTGCAACCTATTGAGAAATTGCTATTTGGATTTCAAACTCTCCCTCTTTCTCTGCTGTGACTTTTACCCAAGATTTACCAAGTCTCAGAGGCTGTAGTAATTATTGCCAAAGGGAGTTGTGATAGAGAATTGTTTCATATCCAGCCAAAAAAATCACAGCAATAGCCACCAAAGAGCTGTATTTATCTTTTCTGTCTGCGACTCAGGAGCTTGTTCACGTGCTGGGACACCTACAGTCTCTTGATAGATCTAACCAGTTCCTTAAGAAGTGAGGAATATGACAAGCAGGTTGTCTAGAATATAAATACCCAGACCGTAACACACAGGCCAGTTGAAAGTGGTGCAAGGTTTGATGCAGAGCTAAAAGCTGTTTGTCCCTCTCCCTACTCATGGTACCATGATTGGCCATTGCCAGTAGCATGACCTGCCACAATTGCTGCTGCATCAGAAGCAAGGCAGCAAAACCTGTCTGGGAACACACAGGTTAGGAAATATAATTAAAAAAACCCATTGAACATAACCATTCTGTGTATGCAAAGGATATATAAAAGAAGAGGGACTTCTGTAATGTTAAATCCTCCCTTCTTTTCATATAGATGCAATTTTCACACAGATACTACTCTGTGCGTTGCTGATTGCTCAGGGTCTCTTCCATTTGAATGTCTGATTGCTCAGGGTTTCTTCCATTTGAATGTCTTGTGCTGGGCCAGTTTGCAATCTCCAGGGTGGGCAATTGGCCTCCACAGTCACCTGAAATTTATTCTGCTCACTAACTGAAAAGCCAAAACCTTTGGGACACTCAAATGGGACAAATGGTGAATAGCAAATTGTCCACTTTCAATAATGAATCTTCAGAAAAGTCATTCATGTCAAAATGTCCAGTGGTCTGAGATGTGCTTGTGAGGGGCTATCATGACCAGGTTCCTGTCTCTCTGAGTCATGTGATGAAAGGACAGCAAAGCCATGAATTCATCACTTGTGCTGGAAAAAATGTTTGCACATTCCTTTTTATATTATTTGTATCTGTTTGTGACAGGCTTTTCTCTGTTACCCTTTCTGAAGGTGTCCAAGAGCTTGGCTGAAGGAAATTTTTTATATTAAAAAAAAGTTGTTAAAATAACTTTCTGAACTTGCATGCTTTGTTTTATTTCAGCCTCTGGGGTTTTCAAACATGTGAGTTACCATCTACCAAAATCATAAAGAAATAAAAATGATATAGAAAAAGAGCTATGAGACATGTTTCAAAAGAAGGGGCAAACCAAGAAAGAATTGCACAGGTCTGTAAATTATCATTTTAATTTGGGACCTACGACAACCTTGACAATACTCCTTTATGTCTCTCTCTATTGCTCTATTTATATCGTGTCATTTTATTTACTGTTCATCTAGCAAATAAAGCCTGTCCCCAGCACTCAGAGTGCCAGGCTACAGAATTGCTCTAAGTCTCCTTGGAGCGGTGTTCAGCCATGGGTAAACTAGTCTTGCAATAAGATGCTCCCTATTCTCCCTCAAAGATCCAGAATGAAGAAACTCATTGCTTATGCAATTTTGATAGCCTAACTGGCAGAACAGTTATTCAAATTTTAAGCTTCTAAATGCAGCAGGATCAACTTGGCCATCCACATAAATAATTTTGACATGATAAGTATGCGAGTGCGATGATAACTGATAAGTGAAGCAATTACCTTGCTTTTTTGGATTATATTAAATGAAGATTCTGATAGAGTAATGAAAAGAGACAAAGCAGACAAAAAGGCAGCTGTAGAGCTTTTGGGCACTGTGTTATCTCTATTATACCATATTGAAATAGAGAAGCTATCACCAATCACGCTTCCTATGTAACTTCTAGCTTCTAACAGTGAACAATGAATAAATTGTCACAAGACAGTAACTGATAAATTGGGATTGGCAGTGCTTTTTAAAAGTGTAAATAAACTTATCAGACCCTACACCCTCCCCGAAAGGCAGTACAGTTTGCAGAGGATTTTTACTTCCAAGGTCTCCTTTCATTCACCCACCTCAATTGTCCTTTGTTTGGCCATCAATTTTAAGTAGCCACTTCAGCCTAAGAGTTTATTCCAGCACTAGCATTCTTTTTGCTGTGCACTACAGAGCACTTTGCTTTTGTCCCTATATGTTTTTACTTTGGCAGTTCTCCTCCTCTCCTAATTCCTGCCTTTCCAATTAGACGCTGCTCTAATTAGATGTTTTTACGCTGGATTTTATTGCATACAGAGACATACAAAGATATAAATAGCACCTCCAAATAAAGGTGCCCAGATCTTAATTTCTAAGAGCAATTTTGAAGACATTGAATACCTCACAGATTAATTAGAGTTCTCCAGAACTGTGCTATTCCTTTCCAAAAACCAATCCCAATTCTTTCTGAGAAAAGATTTTGGTACTGATTTTGGCAGGATCTGGTCCAGCATTCTTTTTGGTGGGGGAATCATGTGCTGAAACTGATATTTGTACATTGCATCCTTTCAAGACAAGGCACAAATGGAAGGGGAATGTCATTCCCTTGTTAAAATTAATTAAGTAACCTAACACCATACATCTGGGGAGAGGACAGAAGGGGAAAGGAAGTTCCCCTTGTTCTCTGTTTACCATTTAAGCTCCTTTGCATGCTGCAATAGCATCACAGTGCTGTTACTGAGACCTCCTATCCTCTGCAGCCAGCTGGGCCTAAAGACAGTGGCAGAGTTCCTGTTTTGTGGGGTTCATTGCTTTGGGATGACTACAATCTATCCCTGGTTAGAAACTTGTCACGCTCTCAATTTTTTTCTAACTTCTCACGCCTACACTGGACAAGCCAGGGAGTTTTACAAACCCTCTATGGCATAGGAAGGAGCTGAGAATTTTGGAACAGAGAATGGACACAACTTCCTTTCTTGATGTGAGGAACAACAAAGAGGAGCTGGAAATGAGCAAACAGACAGCAAGCGTCTATCACCCTTCAGCTTTTGACTCTAATATCTACAGCTGAAAATCTCTGATAATGAAAGCTAAACATGCCAACTATACTATAGTCCCCACTGAGTGGCTCTGCATTGCCATTATTAAACTCCAGGATTAATGCTCCACAAAGGTGTACCATTCTTGCACATTGTTTATTCAGAAAGAGGTTTTGGTTTGGAAGTCTACCTGTGAAAATCCGGTAGATGACAAATCAAATCTTACTTCACATAAAAGAAAGCCTGTTTTTCCTACTATTTTATAGGAGTGAATTATGTGACAAATTCTATGGCTGCAGAACTGCATTAAAAAAACCCCCAACTTTGACTAATACCTATTGTTCCACAAGATCAATTGCTGAGATCCATCTCCTATCGAAGTCAATGTTGAACCTCACACTGAATTCAATGTTCCTGCTACTTATTTCAAAAGAAAGCATTTTAATTGACTCGGAACTATCCAGGCACACATACATCTTGCCTATGTAAACACATTTTGCTCCTGTTATCCGCACTATCTGCTTCCACCCATAATGTTTCTTTACCTATACGCTCAGTCTGCATTAAATTAGCAAAAACGTCTGTTGTAATGACTACCATGGCTGCCAGTGGGAGGGAGCACACCTTTTGACAGCTGCCTGCTAGCTTGATGACCTGATTTAAACCTCAGATCGGATCACACTTGGGATCATGGCCTCTGAGAGAACTGCGCTTTGAGGAATTGGAATGCATTGAGAGTGGAATATATCTAAAGAAGGCAAAAGAATAAGTAAAGCAAAATCTTGCCTCCTTTTTCATCAAAACTGTAGTGAATGTATCAGCTACTGTACTGTATACATGAGCTAGGACGCTCTGCAGAAAATACGTGAATATTCTTTTTGCCCTCCTGAGGTTCATCATGCCATAGTTTGGATGCTAACTGTACTATGCTCTCACAACCTACAAGACCTAGATCAGCCACCCTGTGTTGGGTGAAGTGAGTAACGGTGACAGCCAACACTCTTGCCCAGATGTCCAGAGCAATTTACAGGCTATTTCCTAGCAGTCATCCGGAATGCCAATGACATACAACCATTTAGTGGACCCAGGAATGTCAGCAAATGTAAAAATGACACATTTCAATTTACTAGAACCAATTTTTAATCAGGTAAAGAGTCTGTATAGGTTACATCAGTAGAATTGGGCTTATGGCAGTATCCATTTCAAAAGCACTCATATGACTTAGAAATTTAAAGTCCCAAATGTAAGAGTATTAGGAGCATAAATATCTTTGGTTTTCAATGGAATCTAGACCTCAGAGTCACTGAGATGCTTTCAGAAGTCCGTATTTTGCCCTTCAGAAATTGTATTTCCCCAATCTATTTTCTACTGAGACATGGAACAGACAGAATTACTAGGCTATGAGAGTTGATTCTCATACAAAAGATTACATGATTTGCTAGATCCTGTTCTTTATGATTACTGATAAAATCAAAGAGAAAGACTAACTGCTGCTTCTTGTCGGGAACTGAGGAATGCAGAGAACAGGCTAATGGAAGCGGGTGGAGGTGGTTCACAAAGTAAGATTAGATCAACTGCTTGCCACTAAATACCATCACCGCATTTTCCTTTCATCTTTACTTTTAGCCTTTTTGGCCTGCAAAAGATAAGTAGACCAGTTGCCTGGATTTAGAGCTGTATTTCTGAGTGATAGAAACTCAGAAACTGTAGAAACTGGGAAAAGAAATTTATTTGTGAATGCAGATTTTTCCTAGGACACCCTCCCAGTGTTGGAAACTTCCTTTCAGGCTAAGCATACATTGCAGAGGGCCAGGAAGAAAACCATGTATACATGTTCCTCTGCGTTAGGTATCCCTAAATAATATTGGACTCTCATGATCACTTACAAAAGTGTAGTTGATACGCCATCACTTCATGCTTATCTGGATCTCATTTTTAAACACCCATTCATACAAGGACCTAACTGCTCAGGTTTGGTATGATTTCCCGTACAGCCTCTCTGAGAGTGTTACTTTCTAGTGAGGAAGTTCATGCTTTTTAGCATCCCTTGTTCTCATCAAAAATATCCCAGATGCAGCTTTGAGGAATTGGAATGCATTGAGAGTGGAATATATCTAAAGAAGGCAAAAGAATAAGTAAATAAGGATGCCAAGTCCTGCAGGGCAGAATATGATGTAAGGCTTCAAAGCTTTGTGGGTGAAGATGCACATTCCAGAATGGGAACTGCAGAACAGCTGGCTGTTGAGGTAATATTTTCCCATTGTTTTGCATGTTTTGGAAAACTGACACATGACTTTTGGTCTAGCTGTGTAGTAATAATCAGATATGTGCAGTGAGATATTTGGTATTGATCTACTCCTAATCAGAAATCACACAAAACCTTATTTTATTACAAAGTATAATTAACTATCTTGTTAATTACTATAACTATACTCCCCACATTTGCTGTTGCCTATTATGAATTACAAATTCACATAAGACTGACTATTTTATTGTCCTTTTAGCAGCATGTTTTGCAAGAGACAGTTTTTCAGAAGAAAAAAAAAATGGCCACCTACTTGAAAACCAAGCTGGAAAGAAGAGTAGAAGACTAGCTATACTGGAGCTAACAGCATCACATTCGACCAAATACAAAACTCTATTTCTTTCCTGTCCTGTGTAAGCTTCTTTTGGACACCTAGATGACACTATGCGAAGAAGAGGATGAGAAGGAAAAACAGAATGTTTTATGATAGTCATTAACCTAGAGGTGGCCAATGGGGGACAAATGGACTACGTGTGATCCATGAAATCTTACAAGGTGTTTTGCCCCCTGAAAATGATCCCCTTCCTCTCTATTGTTTGATGAGAAGAGGGAGAATACACAGAGGCAGCATGATACTTTGGTGGTGCCCTGGGACTCAGTACTGGTTCTAATTTTACCATATCCCAAATAAGTGGCTTAGAAATGAGACATGGTTATGGCTAGAAATCTTTGAAAATGCAGGAATTCAAGTGGGAGCTCTTCATATGCTTTTAAAGCTTGAATCGGACCATCTGCTCTGTGCTTCATTTAGCAACTTCTATTCTTAACTAAAATACTTTTTGAGCCAGCTGCTTCAGCACTGCAATTCCTTCTTTCTGCCCAGCAGAACTCAACCTCTGGGGAGGACTAATAGATCTTTTAATACAGTGCATTGTCCAGGCAAATCTGAGGTTCTCTTGCTGGGACAAAGTCTAACAAACAGCAAGTAAGACAGCTGGCACTAATAGAAAAATTGCTTGCATTAAGATGAGTCTTTATTTTCCATGGGTTGCTCTCTCACTAGGAAAAGGAGGGAGCATAGAACCAACAGGCTGAACCACGTGACCCTAGTATGCTCACTGGCTGCCTCTGTGATTTGCACTTGCAGACTCTGATTGCTCCTAAGTAGAATTCTTTGTTTCTTGTCCATACATAAGCTTCTAGGCTGCTGCTTCCTCTTCAGAGGTGTCAGGATCACAGTTTGAAATGACAGAATGACCAAAGCTGGAGCACTAAACTGTTTCAGCTGAAACAGAATAGCAGTGATAGAGTTAACTGAGTTGGCACCTCTGCTGTGACAATATAACACATGTTGTGTTTCCTAAGTGGTAATGACTAACATGGTCAGCAGTTGATGCCAATAAAGAGCATTTGGTTAACCTCCTAGTAATTTACACCGTATGCAGACATCTATCCCTGTCTAATCTCCTTGACGAGAGGTTACAAAGGGATGGTGGGCTGAAGTAGCATAAAATTCCAAATACCAGATCTATTTTTACTCATTGACAATAAAGAAATATCCGTGGGACAAGGGTTAGTAAACAGAGAAAGACACTTTCTCAAAAGCCAGTTTTTCTCCCTGGTTTAAAATTACAGTGGAGCAGATCTTAAAAAATGAAATAAAAAGCTCATCACTGTGCCATTCCAGGGAAGGATTTCTGCAGTATGGATCTATAGGAGAGGGATTACAAAATGGCCTATTTATATTGGGTATACTTGCTTGATTCAAGAACAAGAAACAAAAAGATCAGAGTGGGAGATATATCACTAAAATACACATAAAGAAAAGTAAATTAAAAAAAAAGTAAAATATTTGGGATCATCAATGGGCTGACAGAAATGCTCATGCCTATTAGTTCCCCAGCATTTGAAAATCCTTTCTATGCATTTCTACAGTTTAACCTCAAAATACCTATCCATACATATTGTACACCAAGAGAAAAGCCACAAAATACCCATGTAAAGACAAGGGATATGGAATCCAACCTGGACCAGAACACAGTCATGTGGATTCCACCTGCTCTGCAAACTCATTGGCACTTCAGCTCTACTCTTCCCTCTTTTCTTGGACACCGAAGAGAATATTCTAGGCCTTAATTACGCTTCTGAAACCTAACCACCACCAATATCAGGATAAAGATTCTCTGACAGCGATACCTGCGTGTTCTGCCATTTCAGGGGGTAGCAGAGATGGATGTCTGATCCACCAGCAACACTCAAGAGCATTTTAAGGCTACTCATGATTCACTGCCTCTCTGGTGCAGTTCTTGTGACTTTCTTTGAAATCCCACAAGCATGGTTAATCACCAGTACCAGTTCCAGTTTTGGTCTCAGTTAGTTCCAGTGCCTGGTGAGAAGCTTGTTACCCCTCACACCATCTCCCCAGGCAGGTCCTCGAGGTGTCACCACCAGCTCTGGGATTGCAGATGTGACGCCACGCAGCTGAGCTGCTCTAACGCAGTCAGCCTCTGCAGTGTGCAGAATTTCTCATGTCTACCAGTGGCTTATGAGTGAAATTTCCCAACTTTTGCTCTCAATCTTTCTCCACATTTTCTTCAGACTGTTCCCTTTATCTCCTTTACTTGCCCTTTCCACTTTATTAAAAAACAATTTCTCTTTATCGGTAGTATGATTCAATAAAATTATTCTCTTGATAAGTGTGAAAAGTCTCTTCTTGCCACCACAATGTGTACTTCTGCAGCTCCCCATTACCACAGCTTCCGCTTCAAACTATCATCACTATCATCTGTAAAGGTCACTTGTTTCCTTACACATGCAGTCAAGCCCGACAATGATTTAATGACACCTGAACAAGCTCATATTAAAATTTACCATGATGCAATCATAAATAATTATGAAGCAAAAGAAGAAGAAAGCAAACAAGTTTCTTTTGGAGAAATGAACACCAAAGATATTAGTTAAAATGTTAGAGTATATTAACCAATTACATAAACCCCTTTCATATTGCCTTGCTTCATTTCAAACATGGCACGGGCTATTTTGTCTGTGAACTCGAGTGGAACAAAAAGCTACAGAATGCAATTTGTGTCAGGAGCCGGACTGTGGAGGGACAACTAATTCTAATTAGTGCAAATTCCCCACGGGCCAGCAAGAGGCCTCGCGCAGAAGCTGCTGCTGCCTCCGAGCCCCTCTGCCCACAACAGGTGGGCAGGGGCACCTGCCACAGCCCTAGCGACAGCTGAGGGCAGCCCCTTCGCCGGACACCCCTAATTAAATGGCGTGTACATCCAGCCTTTGAATGTGATACCTTTTAATATAGTTCTGAACTAAGGAAGATTGGCTCTTCTAATTGGTTAAAATTAAAGCGGCAGAGTAGTCTGCCAAGAACGGCCGGGCTGCAATGCTGGGCTCATTACAAAGTCGCAGCCTGAAAGTCTTTGCCGATCAGTACAAAAAGGGTACAGTGCAGAAAAAGAATTACTGAGGGGAAAAGTCTTGGCTGTCTGATAACACTGGTATTCCAGTGAGCACGTCCCTGATGCAAAATATTTCTGCAACTCGTTAATATTCAACATTTGATGCATATTAGAAATATGCTTTTAAAATTCTGATCAATTATAAGAAATAATGGTGGCGATGCAGGCACAGGTCATTAACCTAA
Organism: Galbula dea; assembly: GCA_013399015.1. Lineage (NCBI taxonomy): Eukaryota > Metazoa > Chordata > Aves > Piciformes > Galbulidae > Galbula > Galbula dea. The sequence goes on along the minus strand of VWZX01001164.1, from coordinate 818,942 downwards.
CTATTAGACTTCTCAGCTAAGCTTCCTTTTGAACTGTTCATTCAAAACCAAACTCAGGGTATGACTGGCTGCCTAATTTCCAGCCTGCCTTCCGTCAGACCTGCTCCCATTCATGAAAACTGCTTCCGTGAGAGCACAGCCAGCCCTAATGAGAGAGGCAGCTCTCCTGCCCTGCCTGCGGGAGGAAAGGGGCAAGATGTAACAAGATTTTATGCAACATGCCAGTTAGAAATACTTTCTGAATAACTGAGTAATTAATAATAACTGAGTTACTATTTTTAAATAACTGAGCATAATTTACATAGATTAGGATTATCTCATTTGCAAAGTTTTATAACAGATAAAACCTCTGTTTTAATCCTGCTCAATTATATACATTGAATTATATCAGGAAAATGCTTAGACTTCAGTGATTGTGGGTCTGACACATGAACTGCAAAAAGCATTTTGCTTGATTTGCTCTCTACCACATACCAGCTGATGGGAAGCTATGGCAGAAGGAGAACTGGTGAAGCCTCCAAGGAGCTCTGCTATCCTAAGTTCCTGGCAGGCTGATGCTTCAGAAGAGCGCTGGAGCTGTCCTTATGTGCTGCTGCAGCAACCCACAATGTGCTTCCTTGTGTACTGCCCTCAACATTTATCCAAACAATACCACCAGCTGTACTGAACAGCTATTCTGTATGCCTCCATTGCTCTGTACTAAGGGCTTTAAGGACTTTAAATAATCCTTCACCACCATTTCACAAGTTATTTAGGTAAACTAAAAAATAATGTTCATCGTCTGTCTTTATTACAGTTACTACACATTTCAGCTAAAAACATTCCAACTATGTGTGGCAACTATGACTATGTCATAAGAATGATTTTATGAAGAAAGTGCCTTCAATGCTACCTCACAGCATTTTCCACTACTATTGTTTGGCTTGCACCAGAGGCTAAAATGTGGCTTCTTTTAATAACACATTTGCATAAGTTGATCTGAAAGATCCCCATGTGATGGCATTACTCCAGGGTTGGCCTGTCATCTCAAAAAAGCCTGAGGTGCTGGTCCCAAAGAGATCAAACTTAAGAATTAACTAGTCTTCATACAGCAGGAACATCTCTACAAGCAGTGAAACAAATGATTATCATTCCTTTTTGGTGATGATCTATGCCAAGGTAGAGAAAAACAGAGCTTTCAAACACTGACAATCTGGTATATTGAAGTATGACCATTATTTTTTATTTTCCACATTTTTGGTCCAAAGACAGTTCTGAGTAATTGATTCCCATAATGAGCTATGGTTCGTTAGTCAATTTAATTTATAATTGAATTGGATGGATGTAACTCTGTGTAAAATTGTCTCTGAAGAATCTGTTTTGTTCATCTGTTCAACTTCTGACAGGGATGGAAGAAAATCTAAATTATTCCCTTCTGCAAGAGGGAAAAACTCTGAAAGTCTCAGCATCCCTTGTGAAATTAAGAGCAAAAATATTTTTAATAGTTGCCATGCAAAAATAATATGGCTGAACTAAAATTTATAAACCCTTGACAATTAACACATTAATTCCTAGAATGGTGGCTTAAAACGAAAATAAAAACATGGGCAATATATGAATCAGCAGTCCTGCCTGAACAGCTGGAAAGATTACTCTTAACCAGAATGAAAACCACAGGTAGATACTGGTACATCAGGTCTTCTTTGCAAATACTGCAAAATCTGGATAATTTGTTTCTCCACGTTTTTATATTGCTGCTCCAATGATAACAACTTCATTGGGAAATGCCTGGCACAAAGAATCAGGAACCAGTGGTTTAAGTTGGAAAACCCAGAGCTGCTACCGCCCTGAAATGCAGTAGTGCTCTTTACAAAAAAGAGATGCGGGAATCACCTCTCTGCCCTTTGTGGGCCTTCTCTTGGCCATTGCAAAGTTCAAGAAATAACAGAGCAGTATATGAGAATGACTCCTGCCTTGGTTTAGGTTTTTCAAGATGAACATGAGGTTCCATTTTGAAGTTAATTTTGCCCTTGGGTTTCTTGGGCCTCACGACTCACAAACTGATTTTCATAGCAGAGAAAATATTCAGGTTCTCATCATGTGCTGAATACACTTCCCTCATCATTTTTCATGTCTAAAGAGAGCCACTGAATGCCTCTGTCTCCATTACTGGTTCTAGCAAGATGTACCAGTATTAAAGGATGCCTTTAGTTTACAAGGAAAGGCAAGTGAATTAAGTCATTCATTATTTGTATTTTGCTATATGGACATATAGATATTCATCACTGATTGTGTGTTAGTAGACATATATGCTAGCAGTAAAAGAATTGCTACACTATTATATAAGTGTAGTATTTCTTGTAATCTAGCCTCATGCAAAGCAAAATATACATTCTCTGTTTGCTGAAAAAATAAAGTGTACTGAGGAGTATTGCAATGGGACAGGTGATGATGATCAGCTATTATCAGTCCCAGCAGGCACATATTTTTTCTTTACAGTTGCAGGACTGGTGCTCTGAAAGCCAGGCACAAGGTTTTTTTTTTAGCTTGGAGCGTTTCACATTGCTTTTTAGAGGCAGGCATGACACATAGCTGCACAAACTCTTACGGCCTCCAGTTAAGGGGTCGCTTAACAACCTCATTTGTCTACTTTTGCATCAAGTCCCCAATAAATTCTGATGGGCAACAGGCTCCAGACTCCTTATGTTATCTAGATAATGTTTTTTTTTTCCCTTTTCCTGTAACAGTAATAGTAGAAGTGTTCTGTCCAATCTACATCATATTTCAGAGTTTGTTTATAATGTTTCTAACCTTTTTTCTCCACTAGCAAGTATTCACACCCTGGTAGAAGGGATATGAGGCAAATTCAACGATTGGTCACACCTACCACACCTTTGCTGAAGTGAATGAAGTCATAGAGGTGGGACTGAGGAGCAAATTTGGCCTATTACATCCACTTAAGAGTTACCACATATTTCTGGGCAATGCTATATGGATGTAATGGCAGATAGAGGCTGGAGCTATTGAAGACTCTTCTTATTCTTAATTAGTACATTCTGGCTGAGAAACTCTTTAATATAAGTAATTTTCAGCACTGAAAATGCATGGGAGACAATAGAAGTTGTTGCTAAAAAATGTTAAAGCTGACATCAATCATTTATACATAATGCACAAAGCAAGGAGGCCAAACTCCTCAGTGCAGATAAGAGATGTCACAGGAAACTTATGTTCCAAGGCAGTGGTATCAGTTACAATCGATCACTTGGTAGCCAGTGGAAGTTACATTTTTACTTTAGTCTTTAAACTCTTTTGACTGCACTACGAAAAGTATTGTTTTAATCTAAAGTGCTAGATCAATATTTCTGCTCAATAGGCATTCATTTCCAAGTAACAAGGACAATGGTTAGTGGATTCCTTTAAACATTTTCATTTCAAGGAAATCTGCTGTTCTAGAAATCAGATCTCTAACAAAGAGTACAAGAAAAAGGAAAATGACCAAAAAAACATAACAGAGAACTTCCAGATAAATTCAGCTCTTCCCCAGCACGATTCTTCTTTCTTATGTGATGCTAAATCAGTAAATATTCTGTATAACCTTTATATTTCATGTCATTATAAAATTAAACAGCATTACCATTAATTCTTCCCACCAAAGCATACAAAGCCAAAACAAACAAAATCCAAACCACAAATGACCAAAACCAAACTGACAAACTTCAGTTGCTGAAAAATTAATCCCTAGTGACAGCAAAGTACAAGTCAACAAGCACAGCTTAGAAAAGTACTCCTGGCTCACTTGGTAGAAGATCTGGTATAGCTTCCATAGGTGTCACAGAAATCCCTCCACTTTCAGCCCAGATATGTTTAATTCCAAATGGCAACCCCTGGTGCAAGCAGCAGCCAAGAGCTGATCCTCTGTACGGTAAACCTTTTTTCTTGTGCACAGACAGGTCTTGAGGACTGACTGAGCTCTCCTACCCTGTTCCTTGGAAAAGCCAGATACCATGTTGCCAGAACATCTGGAAGGTCTTTCTGTCCCCTCCTGCTTAGTCCTGGGCTTTTCAGAGCAGGATACAATTCTGCCTTATATGTCCCAGGGACTCTGATGCACCTTAGAGACATGTTTAGCTATGGAGAAACTAGGACTTTAGCCACAGTAGCATGTACAGATCACACCCCTTGATCTTACAAGCCTAACTAGGAGAAAACATGTTTTCAGTGGCTGCAGCTGTGCTTAGCAGTCCCCACTAAATTCCACATTCTCCAATCCCCTATCACCTCCATACAACGATTTGCTTCTTTCTCACAACAGTGGCTATCATTACACCTCTTACACAGGGTGTAAAGCCAGGCTGATGCAGCTACTGTGCACACCTTCCAGTAGCATCTTCCCCAAAGGACAAGTGCTGAGGGTACTAGAAGCCATGACTGGTGTGCCCTGTGCCTGATGGCCCCTGCCTACACAGGAGCACTTCTGTTGGTGTTGTCCTGCCAATGTGGTGCTGACTTGAAAGTGCACATCACAGCAGAGTATAAAGCTGTGCTTTACCTTCTCCTCCTTTGTGGCTGGTGACAGAGCTGTGGTTTGGATAGGTTGAAATGAAAATACAATGAATACTGTATTCTATTGTTCACACAGGCTTCATTCCCCTTCATACATCCATAGCATTACTTTGGGTTTTGAATCAACCCCAAAATTCAAAGCTAAGTCAGATAATTAGTCTGTTTTAATTTGTATTTATCATAACCAGTGAATTTCATCTGGCTTTTCCCCAGAAACATAAATCAGGCAAGATTTGCTCAAATGCACTCATCCCAATGAACTTCAGGAGGAGTCTGGGCCAAGCTCAGTGGTTCAGACCATCTTTGCTTTCAATTCTATAGATGAGATATAGAGGAAGCCAGCTGCTAAATTGGGTTGCACGCAGATTACACTTTTCTCACTGGGAAATTATGGGAAAAGAATTTTGGCTCTGTTAAATGCAAATGGTAGATCAAACTTTTGTAGGGCTATTAATCTATACTGTGACTTATGCAGACTGAAAAACACATGAGAAATGTAAACAGAGTGTTCACTCTGCATTAGATAGCAGGAGATACGAGGAGCCTGAAGAGATAACCTTCTGTGAACACTGGGAAGCTGGATTTTATGTGAGAGCTGTCTGAGTCCTACTCCTTATTGTGGCTATTCATCCAGTACAGTACTCAAGTGCGAAGTAGTGGGTGAAGGAGGAGGGACAAGAGGAGGAAGGCTGTTGGATAGATGCATAATTTACCATAAATGGTAGAACTTTCACTGACTTTAAATAAGCCAAGAAATCAGTCCTGCTTTTAAAGGCAACATAGCCAAAGAGTGACAAGAGCAACACAGGACTTTGGGCAATGCTTACCTACATGAAAAAGCTGCACATTGATGGACACCCCAAATCATGCTAAACCTTAACACAATCTTATACATCATAAAATGCATATTCTATTGCATTTTCCATTCTTCTTTTGTTCAACTTTTCTCCTCAGCTATTTTGGCATTGCTTTCCTTCATCAGGTGTTTTCCAGTCACAATTATTCCCTTGTTTCAAAACACTGGTTCTTGGCCATTTATTTCACTGACCATGCCTTTCCCTTCTGCACCATAGTCTTCTCAACAAGTCATGATCTCTGTTTTAATTCTGGGCTTTTTGTTTTGTTTCTCTTATTCCTCTTCTTCTCCTTCTGCTTTTTCACACAGACATTTTTCAATCTGTCATTTCTTTTCCTTTGTGTAGCATTCTCTTCATTTGCTACTTCCTTTTTACTTTCGTACTTTCTCTACTTTTGTACTTGCTTTCTGTCTCTTATATCCTTATATTCTTCAGTTCCTAAAGGGAAGAACTGAATTTGGAAGAAATGGTGGGAGTTTCTGTCATTGAGTAACTGTTTTCAGAATGGTTTTGAAAGTATGAAAGCAAACAAAGTTATCAGTAAGGATTTTTTTTTTTCTTGCAGGAAATAAACATTTCCTCTGGGCTTTTAGAACAGCATTCCAGTTTGGTTAAAATCAAGCAAATACTGCATCATCTGAACGGTCCGTACCAGAAGCTGATCAGGCAGATCACAGTCATTTCCTTGCTCGCTTGGGTCTGATCCTGTTCTGCTTCCAACGATCTTCCTACTTCTACATCCCTCAAAACCTTCTCTGTATGTCCTCATAACATCACTACGTGACTAAAGATGGTTCAGTAGCTCAAGTAGTCTCCTTCCACCAACTCCATCTATGCATCCCTACAGCCTAGTCCAGGGAAGAAGAAAATCTAAAGTCTAAGCTTGTAAAATAGGTGCTCTGAAAGCACTCAGGTCTCCTCTTCATGGGCAGTTCAGCTCTCAGGTTCCTGTGCTGTGCTCCGAATTGTAGTTCACCAAGATGTTCAAAAGTAGTTAGTACAAATCATTTTCTTTCTGATCACCACCTACCTGCTGCTCTGCAGCAGACATCAGGATTGCAGTGCCTTCTGGCATTGCTTATATCAAAACAAAGGTGAAAGAAGGCAAGCAGAAAAAGAGCTAAACTAACACATGACAACAGCCTACTCTATACAGTTGGCCACATCCCTGCTGGATTCTGAAGACTGGTACTGGCCTGTGGACTGGAGTTTCGGAGCGTCACTGAACTAGGTACCTGAGGTACGACACAACTAGGAGTGTGTACAATACACACGGCATATTAAACAGCTGATGTTACATGCTTTGGGGGAATATTTCCCCCCAAATAACTGTGGGAAATATTAATTATTTATGGAATATTTGCATAACTGCATAATGTGTCTAGATATAAATAACATATTATTTGCATAACTGCATAATGCCACTAATCACGGGAAGAAAAAAAGAACAAAATATTTCTGGCATTTGATCACACAGTGTCATATATGCTCTGTAATTCTTTTTCCAGAAGAATCACAATCTCTCCCACAGAGAAGCCAAAGCACAGCTAAGGTCTGTACTCTTCTATTCTCTAAATGGAACAGGTAAATTTTCAAACATTGTAAATCCTGTGTAAGCAGTAGTCCATTGGTAAGGCCTTACAAACCCCTACAGGCTTGATGATGTTTTGTACTGATTATTTGTCCAAAACTGGAAGAGAAAAAACACGTGCACAATATCCATAAGCTTCTACAACCAAAATTCACACCTCTGTCATCCATCCTGAGCAATACTGTCGCCACTTGTCTCTTAGGCAGCAGTTTTCATCCTTACATCAGAGTGCTTTTCAAGGGAAAGTACCGTTCACCAGATAAGGACACTCAAGCTGAGAAACATGAAGTACTCTCCTTCCCAGAGTCAGAAAGCAAATCAGGGCTAGAAGTGGCATCACCAGGAACCCCTGCTGGCCTCTACACCAGGCTGCATTTCATCAGGCAATAAGAAATTTGTGCTTGGTGCACGCTTGCTCTGCAGGTCTGGGCTGCAATGTGCAGAGCTGTTTGCCTTCCCCTTTCTATTTAGCTGGATCCTTTGTGACTATCCAGCAAGTTTCTTTGAAGGAGGGTGAGACGAGCTCCATCTCTCCTGCCCAGAGGAGTTGGAGACTGCGCTTGCAGCTCAGAGGCGTGCAAGCTTGGGTGTGGAGTCAGGGAGAGAAAGGCTATGCCCAAGGGTCAGCAAAGATAAGAACCAGTCTGGAAAGGGAAGGCAGCCCATGCTATACAGAAAGACGTGAGTCCAGAGGGATAGCTACATGTCCATGCTTTCTCCCTGTCACCAGGGAGCTCAGAGAAACACTAGCATGATCCTACTCTAGCTCAAAGGCATCACTAAGCAGAAACAAGCCTGAAAATATAAGCTGAATTTGTCAAACTTCAACATTCCCGAACAACCACTGTTCTTTTTTCTGTTAAAAATTTCCTGATAACTGCTGTTCTTTTCTCTGTTAAATACTATTTACCTCAGTGCTGGAGTTTCTAACATACACAATGCTGGCTTCATTTTTAATGGTATTTTGGTCTAATTTCAGAGCCTGATTTCCCAGTACAAACTCAAGTAACAAATGTATAATTATTCTCATAAATAACTCAGCACCTTACAGTAGGTTTCAAACAAGTTTCCCCACAAGGCACAAGTGCCCTATATTAAATTCTTCTAAAGTGTAAGTTGATTAAAGTAAAAATTAGTTATTATTACCTTATGGACATTTTAGTTTTCACAGCATTTCAAAGCTGGTCCTATCAGGAGTAGATTTGTTGCCGCCCACTGGTACAATCATCAGGAAAATTAATAATCATGTTCAGTCTGACTATAAATCATTGTGATACAGGCAATTAATTTCTGTAGAAAAATAAAAGATCTATAAGCAGTATTATTGTATAAACTACATGTTGTGAAAACTCAGATCCAGCACCTGCAAATTGCAAACCCAAAGCTCCTAATTTCAGAGTGTGGTAATGCTGGGTCATCGAGGCTGGATGGCCAGAAGTTCTAAATAAATAATGCTGGCAGCTCTAGCAGCTTACGGTTGTTGTGTCATGTTTATGCTGCATTTGTAATTCTTGAACTCGATAGAAATATACATGCTAACTTACAGACAGTAAGTGATACTGGACAGAATAATCACAGTTTTTTCACACATCTTCTACTGCTAAAATCTGGCAATTTGCTGCATTTGTTTATATTCTTGCCATTACATGGGTTAGATTTCTGTATAGCATGCTTCTTTTTGGTGGTCCTGGTGAGAATAGGAGAAAGAGAATGTGTAGACATGCAGACCACCATATGCCCCTCGTAAGCTAGATTTATATTTCTCCACCTACAATCCTGCAAAGACACGTGTTTGCCAAAAGTCAGACAAATGCAGCATCAAGGACATAAATTTTAGTTTGTGTTTAAAATGAGAGAAAGGAAAGCAGTTAAGAACTCAGTATTTTTTATTTGCTTACCTAGTAAGATAGTATGTCCTGTAGCACTATGAGAGATACTGTTATAGAAGATTTGGATTCATTTGTTATATGTAAGTCAAATTGTTTCCAAAATCTCTGGATTTGAGTTTTCAATATTTAGGAGATCAATCAAACAAAATTCACATACTAGAGAAATGAAATAATACTGTGCCACCAGTTTTTAGTCCACTAGACAAATTATTGTCTAGGGATTAATTTTAGTCAAATTGAGAAAACTCTTTGCACTTCCAGTAAATCTGAAAACAAACATACCAAGATGGTAGAAATAAATTACTTTGTCTCTTCCTTTTTCTTCCCCATCCCCCCAAAGGAAATCCGGATCATGCAAATGAACCTAGCCATGTCCTTAGCTGCTTTTGGGTAATGATTCAAATAATTGCTGTTAACAAAATTTTGCAATTTGTCATCTAACCTGTAGGCTTTACTGGACAATCACGGCATATCTCAGGAAGTACAAAGGCTGTTCACATGCCTGGATGAGTGGTCTGTGCCTATCCATGCTGCCTGCTCTTCCAGGCTTAGTGGGCTGGGACTGCCCACTGTACATTTGCTGTACAGATAGAGAGGTCTGAAACTCTCACATACCACCCACATATGCCCAAACCTTCTGTGTACTGTTAAAGTGTAGCTAAATGTGTCCTTTCACTTGGGTTTCAAATGACATTTTCATTTTAAATTTAAGGATTGAGCCATAGCCAAATCTACGTTATCATCTAGGTTTATACGGTCATTACAGAGCTTTGATAAACATCTAGGCATGTCATAGAGTTGAGTGTAATCTATCTAATCTATCTATCTCCTTGCAATTCTTCCTATATACAGGACATAAATCTTAGGCAGGGATTTGAGGATGTATTAGGATAGTATCAAAAGAGATGAAAATCACAGCTGCTCCAGCTAAAAGCCCTTCCTGATTTGTTAAACAAACATAAAACTGAGTTGAGAATTTCCCAGATTCACCTGGTTCAGCTGTATACAAAGAACGGTTAAATTAAATGATCTTTCTCACAAAGGTCAAAAGTTAAGTGTCCCTGGCTGCATGAGGCCTCATGTCTAATGGGATGATAATCCAATTCTATGGCATCTAGAAAGAATCCTTCTTCTAGTTATTAAATATGCATGTCTATCCCAAGCAAAATATATTGGAACAGTGAGAAATGGAGCTAATATACCGCACCAGAGTAGAGTTGCAAAAATGTCAACTTGGAACAGAAAAGCAGAGAAGAAAAAACAAACTAAACCTCCCACAGACAGTTTCCAAGGGATAAAAAAAAAAATTAGAAAATTACTTGCACAGTCAAATGCTTGTAACAAAAACCAAAAGAGAAGCACTCTCACAGTGAAGTTACATGACTTTTCCCAGGCAATGTTTATTTCAATTTTGATGTAACATTTTAATAATTGCATTAATTACTGATAAAGGAAAGAACAGGAACTTGATCTTGCAGAGTAGTAACTCCACAGCAGGTTTTGTTTACACAGACAATCTCCCATATTATCTGTAAGATTTTCTTATTTTCATGCAGATAAAAATGCAAGTCCCAATTGCAAAGAAACAAAATGTCATTGTGGAAATCAAACTTTCTTTAACTAGAAACGTTATAGGCAACCAACCTTTTAACCCTTCAGAGCCATTAATTGCCAGAATTGCATGGAGCTAAGACTAGTAACAGGAACTTTTAGTAATGCATTTCAGCGCTCTTCCGCTGTGTCACACTGCTTTCCATCAACAGCTTGGGAAACTCTGGACAGGTAAATGAGAGGCAGACGTCAGACCTCCTGATCAAGGTAAGCAAGGGGAAAGCTAACCACATTTGAATGGCACTACTTGCCAGGTGTTGGATGTTTTTTACAGAAGAAATCAAGGGTTACAGAGCACAATCCTTTGTTATGACTTTCATCATTAAAAGTATGGGCCTTATTTGTAATTAGACTGGTCTACTTTGTCTGGAAAGCCACCAGTCCTTATTATGCCCCTCTCTGCTAGTTCATACAGTGTAATACCTAGAAATGTTTTTTCCCCTGGAACTCTTATTTTTCCCTTACTCTTATCTCTCAATCATCTCTGATATACTGACTTTGTGAACCCTTACTCACTACAAAAAGTTTTGTCTAGTCCTTAATTAACTTGTAGTCCTACCTTTGCACTTAAACTCCTCATTAAAATAGGAACACCAAAGCTGAACACAGATTCCCAGCATAGTCTCACATTAATGAGAGCAAAGGTATAATTTCCTTATTGCTCACTGCTCCCATTTATACATTAAGGACTGCAGTAGCCACTCTGGCCACCTGCAGTCAGAATCAGTGCCTAAACTTTCTGAATCAGTGTTTTCCTGAGCACAGTTCCCCTTTCCGTACACAGAAATAGCATTACCCATTCCTAGGTAACTTTGCTTTTGATGACGCTGAAGCACATTATATTTGCACAGAGCAGCCCACCAATGCCACTGCTCCATGAACTCTTAAGTCACTATTCACCTGCTGGCTGCTGCTTTTTATTTCTGCATTGTCTCCTGTACAGCCATGACTTTACTTTCAAAATAAGCACACTTGCTTCCTGGGAGAGCGTTAGCTGGCACCATTCCCCTGATCAGTGCAGCAACACCTGCACCAGCAGTGGAGGAGATTGCTGGGCTGGCTGGGAACAAGTAACAGCCTCAAACGGCTATAGAAATAAAAAGTAAGTGATTCAATTTCTTCTGTCTGAGAGCCTTAGCCTGCTAATCGGCTACCAAGTTAGCAAAATGCTCTGAAGAGGGGCAGCTCAAGGGGAAAGGAAGAGGGCTCTGACACCAGCTGGAGCAAGGGGGAGCAGCTGAGGAGCAAGGGCAATGGTGGTTGCCCAAGCTCTTCCTGCCAGATTCATCACTGTTTCCCACCCAAAGTGCAAGAGGGGCTGAGCAATTCAAGCTGCTAGTTAGTGGAAGGAAGGTAGGTTTGGTGATTTACTTTGCAGCCACCTCTCTTCATTCCTCCAGTCGGCACAAGCAGCTGCTGCTCCCTTACCCCCTCCCTGGGACTCCGAGTGCGTCAGGGGCCAGCTGGAAGTTAAGCTCTTAAGGACTCTGCAAAGGCAGGGTGAGCAGCAGGACCTCGCTGTCTACCACTGGTCCTCCCACCAATAATCCAGTCCCAGGCACCACATGAAGGTGGCCGTGCTGTGCAGCCTGTCAGCAGGGCACTTCGAGCCCCAGCCTCCAGCTCCTCCGTGAGCATGCAATTCAGAGACACTCCTCAAACAGAAACAGGCACTTCAAGGAGCAGAGACCAGCAAGCAAGTCTCCCCATATTAGCCAGCTGTAGATAAAGCAAAACCGAATAATCCAAAGATACAATAAACCCTTGAAACTTTGCATACAACTCAAGCAAAGGAGCTGGAAAAATCATCTCTGGCTTTTTTCTAGTCATCCCTCAACAGGCAAAACAAACGCTGATTGTCTTGGCTTCATACTGAGCACCACCCAGCTGAGGGAAACGAACACCGAGAAGTAACACAGACACAGCAAGTGGCATGACCTTTCATATGAAGACAGTGAGGACTGTGATGTGGCTGCTGTACCCCACACCTGCAGCTGGGGCAACAGGACTAACAGAGCGCAATCCTCTTGGAAAGTCAGGTTTGTGGATGAAGGAAAAGTGCAGTTGCAGATTTAACAGCGCTCCTAATTTGCCATTTCAAGATTTCCTTCATAACAGAAATTTCATGAGACATCAACTTTCCCACATGCTCACAAATTACTCATCACTGTGGTATTTGAGCACCTTAGACCAGCTGTTTCATGTGAAACCCATTGCCATGGGCAAAATCTCAGGAGAACTTGGATGTGTATTAGTAGTTCCTATTCAGTACTGAGCCCAACATAAACTTCAAACTACTGAGACATTTTGAGGACCTTAGATACAGAGGTTCCACTTTGGACTGACCTTCCTTCCTTTACCAAAAATTTGCTGTTTAGATCATTTCCACTGAAGTCACTCCCTGTGCATCTATCTTCTTCACCAGTATATTCCCAATGTGTTCTTTGCTGCACACTGTTTTAATTAGTGTTACACAGTCTTGTATATTCAGCAAAAAACCCCCCAAATATGACAAATGTGATTAAATGTTTCAGTTTTGAGAACATCAGCTCAGGTAAGCTTTTCCACAATAAGGCATTAATAATCTTTTGCATACGATATAAACCAATTTTCTGTGATTGATTAACTGTGTGCTGATCTTAGCGACGATCACAATGGATGAACACTTTACTCATTGTTTAGGCAGATACAGTTAGAGAGATATACATAAAAAATTACCATAGAATTAGGAAGTAAAAAAGTGTTTAAGTCAAATATTTGTGCTTTTATCCTTAGAATCTAATGATGACAAAGTTTATCAGCTATTTTACATTTTACTCAGCAGCAATCATGGTTATCATTGATAGATGAAAACAGAGAAGAACTGGGTTATGAATTCCAATAAATAAAGCATTTTACTGACTTTGTATGCCTTGATATGTATGCTTTTGTGCCTGAAAACTATGTATTATACTCAAAACAAAACAGAGGAGGATAAAAAAAACTGGAGCTCTCCAAATCAAGTAACCAAGGCTCTAAGAATTAAATGTTAATGTTATCATAATGTGTCTGGTGTGTATACACACCACTGCTCTCTACTGGGTTAAGTCAGAAATGCTTATCTTTGACTCTAAAAGCCTATAACATAACTATGTGAAAATTACTTTTCCTTACCTCACTTGACAAGAATTTGTTTACAGAGCAAGTAACAAGTTTTAATACTGATGCTTAGCATAAATTAAGGTGGCCATCTTGTGTAACCTAGTGACAACAACCCTCATACAGGGCAATTGCACCTCAACTTGTAGTACTATAAAGTAGATCTAAAAATCACATTAAGAATTAAACAGATTCTTTTCTTCTTTTTTTTTTAAACAGCTCCTACTCATTCAAATGATATCAACTATCCATTCAAACTGCCTGTGTCTTTGTTTCATGTCTCTGGTCCCCATAGGCAGAGCCATCCCAAACACCAAGTAGTTCAAAGAAGCAGATAATTAACTACTGCCTATTGTACAAATTGCACATTTTCAATTAATGTTCTACCTCACAGGCAGGGCAGTTAGTTTTAATCAGTCTCATGACATCAACTATTGTGGTTACTGTTCCCAGATACTAGAAGGCACCTTGATTGTGCCATGCAGGCAGACTGCAGCACACAGCCCCTTCGTTTGGTCTCTGCTGTGTGTAATGCTCCTTCCTAAACATTTTAAAGAGAAAGGTTATAAGGCAAGAGAATCACTGAAGGTCACTCTTCTTGCGACTGGGTGTGCACAGAGAGTTCAAATGTTTGGTTTATATTTTTAGTTTCTGTGCTCACAGTTTTTTACCTGCAGGTCTACCCTATGTTATGGAAGATGACAATAGAGATGAGATGAACACAAAAGAGATTCAGAGCCATTTTTTCTTTGCATTTGGCTCACAGCATGCTCCATTAGCACCACTGCATACAGGTGTAGTTTAGACCAACCTTAAGACTGCCCTAGCTAAGTTTAGTGGNTAGCTGATATAAGAGTCTGGGTTAATCTCTGTGCTTAAAAAAAAAAGCCTTAAAAATTTCAACTCCAGTGAATTAAAAATATGAAGTGTTTGGATTTGGGGTGGGGGCAGGAGAGGGAGGAGAGAACAGAAAACTCAGAGAACAGAGCAGAAAAATACACTTCATTTTCACAAATAAGAGAATGACCTTTATAATGCAATTGGAGCCTTGCTCCTTGTCAGTTATGGGTCAGTGCCCTATTACTGTATTGCCCACACACTATTATTGCAGCAATGCAACTGCACCCCTAGAGGGAGGTTGTGTCAACATTTCTATCACAAACCCCTCTTTCCAGAAGGTTAAAACCTGCCTGTCAGCAAGGAAATAACTTTATTAAAAACAAATCCTGATAAAAATCCATTTGGCCACTTTCAAATGACTACAGCCTTGTCTCAACAGAAGAAACATACTGTGTTCAGATGCTCTCCTGCAACTTTAGAACAGTTTTGCTTGAACCCCCTTGCTTGGCTTGGCTGCACCCTTGAGACTAGGGGAGGGAAGGTGCTGAAGGAAGCACCCAGCTTTTTTGCAGCTCCTCATAGCTTTAATGCCCTGGGCTCTTCCAGGGGAGGCTGAAAGACTAGGAGAGGGAAGGTGTTGAAGGAAGCACCCAGCTGTTTTGCAGCTCCTCATTGCTTTAATACCCTGGGCTCTTCCAAGGGAGGCTGAAGCCTGAAAAAGTTGTTGGAAGGTGAAATTTTCTCAGAGATTCAGCCCTGCACCAAGTCTTGGTTGCCTGCGAGCTGGAGTCTGGAGTCAAAAGACAGGGGAAATGTTTCAATTCACCACAGACATCTTCAGACTGCTCCTGCTATGGAAATAACTATGGGAAAGCAACAGTGACCTCTAACAGCTTCCAGGGCTACAGCTTAGAGGGTAGTGCATCTATCCTCAGTTTTGGATGAAAGCTAGGATTACAAAAATATACATACATATAAAGAATTATACTAAACCTATATTTGGCTCCATTTGTATAAAAAAACCCCATAAACACACATTGAAGCCATACACCAAAAAAACTTTTAGAGGACTCAGAGGGGTCTTTTTGTTGTAATAGGTACATTGGTTTACAGTCCAAAAAATCCATTTTATGTGCATATCTGGCTGGATTTACATACCCAGGCAGCTTTTTAGGGAGTCAGTCTCTTGTGTGTAAATAAGAGATGCCATTTGTTAAGATCTAATAAAAAAAATTTAAAAAATCTTTAAATCAAATGCTTTATATTCAAACCTCCCCCTTTAAAATGAAAACAAGAGACTGAAACTGGTCAAGCCAGAAAGGCTATTTATTCTACAGTGCAAACTCTCTCAGTATATGGGATTTTTCTCCTTAAGGTGGACAGTTAATAAATAAATAAGAGAAATGATGATGTTTTAAAAAGAAGAGGCTCTGTTAAAAAAAACAGAGGTCCAGATGCACTTCCCACCATGTCTGCAATCTTGTTCACAAAAAAAAGCACTTTAGACCAAAACTACGTGTCAAAAAAGAGTCAGGAGTTAAAGCCACATCATGAGTGTGTGGCAATGAAGTAAATTAGTTTCTTCCTAACAGAGTTGAACTGGAAATTGTGGCAGCTTTACAGAGCATTGGAGAACCACGGGTTCTTGCGAAATATTAACGAAGCACAAAATTCCAAGATAAGACCTTGGAACGAAGAATATACCAGCAGAAAGAGGGATCAGAGTACACTGCATAGCATCTCAGTTTGCCCCTGAAAAACTGTACAAATTAACCACTGTGTCCTCTGAATCCCAAGCCGCTTGGCAGCGGGAACAGGGGATGGTGTGCTGGATACTTCAGTCTGGTTCTGCTCCCCAGTTTCCACATAAGCGTTGCCTAGGACTAATATCGTGAGCAGGAAAAGGAAACAAAGGGAAAAGAAAGATATCTTTGTGCTCTTCTGATCACTGCGATCGTCGTTGTGTTTCATGAATCCCCAAGACTGCTTTACAAATGCAGCATCCTCTCATGACAGTGAGATCTGCACGTGCCTAATGGCTACTCACAGCTCTGATGATTTTGCCTTTTTCCTTTGCTTCACTTAAGTGTCCTGGAATTAAATCCTGGAATTACTTTTTAACTGATGACGTAATCTTTCTCTGCAGATTTGTCCACTTTCAACACAACTGAGAGCTTGTCAAGTACATGAATAATAGTTACAAATAAAAATAATTACCAAAAAATAAACACAAAAGACCTAGAAACAGAGACCCCTTCTCTACAGCAGCGCAGCTTAAGCAGATGTTACAGTTGTATGGACCCTTCTAAAAGCTGTCGCGTAGACAGGCACATCAACTCAGAATCTATAAGCAACACTTTCATGTTTGGATCAAATACACAAATGAAATGTGAAGGAATGAAGGCTAATTTAGGAATACAAGATCCATTAAACCATGCAAGTATGCATGAACTGTAAAAAGTGGATCCCATACATACCAGCTATAGCCCTTAGCTGTTAGCAGGTGTGAATCAGTCAGTTGTACAATTCATTTGTCTACCTAATTGCACTGAAGATAGGCTTTTACTTTGCCTATAACAGCACTAATGAGTAGGTTTTCAGTTCGATCTAACTAATTAATTCTTGTTAACTTCCTTTGCATTGCTGTTCTTTTAATTTAACCAGAGACAGCACCAGAGTTGCTACTAGTGTTTAGTCTCAACTAGATTACTCCTATTCATTAAGGGCTGTAATTGTTGGTCATACCCTCCCAAATGGTCATTACAACCTCTGGCTTGCATACTGAATAACAGCAATTTCCTGACTCCAACAGACTCTCATGTGAGGGAGGAGAAAATGCTAATAAAGAAAGAATAAATGATTCTCTGCTTCATTCAGTGCTGCGTAGATTTCCTTTACAGCAGAAATTGTACTGAGGTGGTAAAATGGGTTTCTTGCAGGCCCCCTACCACCACCCTGAGTGAAAACAATAAGAACCAAGTCAAGCATTCCCTGCTACTGTGATTACAGCATCCGTAAAAGTGATTATATGGCTGCTGTAATCAACTTCAATGAAAGCTGCCTGTTAGAGCTTCAATAATTACTCATTTCTGTTAACAGCTTGCTTTCAGTTTAGTACTTTGAGGCCTAGGAAAAAAAACCCCAGAGTTTTAATAAAAGATCCTGTGAACACAGTATTTTGGGGGGTAAGAGCTTGTGTGTGGGCAAATAAAAAATGCACATGCAACTTTTTTGTCCTTTTCTCAATAGCAGCCCATTTTCATTTAAGCTCAGAATCTATTTAACCAGCAACAAGCCCAAGTTCATACAGGGTTCAGTCATGTACTGAATGTTTACTGAAGGAGGCACAATAGTTTAAATAAAGTGGCGGTTTTAAATATTTTACCCATTTCTTTAAACAAATTGCCAGTCCTCAAACTCTGTGTTAAACACATTTCAAAAGCAGAATACCACAAAGCTCTCTTTCAATAAACCCACTATTTTTGTCATATTATGCCTCCTCTTCCTTGATGTATTTTATTTCTGCAAAGCTCTGGAGTAGAATGGAGCTTACAGAAGTTAAGGGCTCATTTTTAAAACAAAACAAAAGAACCGTTTAGTCTGAGATTAAAACAACACAGGTCACCATTGCACTCCAGTGTTTGATGTTCTGCAGAGCTATACCACAGCTCAGAACAAGGGAGTAAGACTGCTGAGAATGAAAGCTGACTAGCACTTTAAACCCAAACTTAAAATTCCAGGCAACTGTATTTTGAGGTTAAAATAAACCCCCAAACCCAAAAAAGCAGAGAAACAACTCCTCCTGTTTGGATAACTTTACAATTCACAGTATCACAGTATGTTAGGAGTTGGAAGGGACCTCGAAAGATCATCTAGTCCAACCCCTCTGCCAGAGCAGGATTCTCTTAAGATTATGGTTTTATTTTCCTGGTATGTCTATACATTTCTCCTTTTGAGTAAAACAACCAAACTAAACCAAAAAAACCCAAACAAACCAAAACCAAACCAGAAAAGAGGTTCTCAGACTAGCCTACAGGCAGCTAAAATATTAAAAAATGCTGTATGATCCTAAAAGAAATCCAGTGAAGTCTGCATAAGTATAAATAAGGTTGTATACCTGGAAAGATTTTCTTCACCTAGAATACTTCATTTTTCACTTTGGGGAGGTTTACAGTAAGATTACCTGCTACTCGAGGGCCAAGTTGCCCAAAGGACATGCTCTCTTAACAAGCAATGTAGGCTTCTGGGGGCATAGGACAGGCTGCAAAGAACACACAG
This sequence comes from Galbula dea, assembly GCA_013399015.1. Classification (NCBI taxonomy): domain Eukaryota; kingdom Metazoa; phylum Chordata; class Aves; order Piciformes; family Galbulidae; genus Galbula; species Galbula dea. The sequence goes on along the minus strand of VWZX01001164.1, from coordinate 800,196 downwards.
CTACTTCCTTAAAACGGGACTGCATCTCCTACAAAGACCTACAGCTGATGGCAGCATTTGTTCTGGCCACAAAAGCAGCTGGGGAGACTAAATCTCCTTCTCAACTACAGATTCCAGAGGGATGGAATTAGCTGCTGTTTTGCCTTGTACATGACACCAAAGTACAAATCTTGACCTGATGTGTGAATGGGAGGGGAAGCACTTGCTGCTTTAGCACCTTATCATCATCAGAATTTAGCTCTGTGAACAATAGATAGTTTTTTATTTTTTTCTTAAACTGCCTTGGCTCAGAAATGCATAACATGCTCTCTGTTCTCAGTTTATCTGATAGGTGAAGTAACAGAAAAAATTGTTATTAATGTCTTGAATGTAATACAGTGCATGGCATTTACATAGCATCTTTCATCCTGAAGGATTCCAAAGCAATTTATAAATGATATGCTTATGGAAATCACTTCCCTGCTGGAATGGAGCCAGCACTGGAGTTTAAGACAGCAGCCAGCTGGACAAATGTTCAGCGGCATCGATTTGGTCAAGGACAACAGTTGGAATTATCTACTCTTGCAAAGTGTGACATGAGTTACAGAGAGCCTAATTTTCCCTGGTACCTGCAATCACTGCTTTATTGTGCATGCACTAACTGTTTGGTTGCATCCACTGTAATTTCCATAAACCTTCCACTATTTCTGTGAACAGAGCATTCTCAAAAAGAGATCGTACAGGACTAGAAATTGCTTTTCCTAGTGGTCCATCAGAATGCAACTCTGCTAGGAAAGGAGGCACTGTGAATGACCTGTGTATTGCTCCAGCTGCCTACATATGGTTTCAGCGTGTGGCAGCATTTTCAGTTGGCCCAGGCCCATTTACTTGAAAAGATCTATTTCAAAGTATATTCTCTGGGGTTTCACTTCATAAAATGAATCCATCTTACAATTTCATTTTCCTTTCCTAGAAGAAAGTCTTCACAATGAATACCATGAACATTAAAAAAAAAAAAAAAAGTTATTTTCCTGTGCATGTCAGAGGATGTATTCCTGGTGCTGCCCTTTTCTTTTTGTCACCTTATGTGCATGGTGGAGTTGTAACATCAGTTTCATCATCTTTTCTTCTCTCTACTTCCATACAAGAGACTTCATCAAGGGCAGCCAGCTTTGCTCCCAGGGCATAGGCTATCTCTGAATGGATGAAGTACTCCCAAATTCTACAGGCTCCTGGTGCAAGACAGAGAACCCTTTCCTCTTCTTTATGTTGTATGGAGCAACCTGACCAGTGCATATCAATATTTAGGTTCTCAGCAGGAGCACACCTGACATACTCCTTCCAGTCTTGATTTAGATGTGGTGTGGTTAAACCAAGATATTTGGACACAAAAGCAATGTGAAAAACTAAGCATAAATTTTGAAGCTAATGGGTATTATATATTCACTCAAGAAAGATGAAGTCTTATCCAACTTTTAAGTTTTTGTTTTCTCTGAAAATCCAAGTGGAAGTTTGCAAGTCCTCATTCAGAAACTCTCACCACACAGCAACTGTCAATAGATTAACACCTGCAGGATGAGGAACCTATGGAAAGCCTTTCACATAGCTGTCTTTCTGTCTAGGCAGCTCCTCTGGTACAGATCAGAAGAACCACAATGAAATTAATAGGGGCTATTTTTCTTGTCATGTGACTGAACTTGATATATTTTTGCATGTAATTTAACAGGAAGAAAATTCATAAAACATCTTTTCATTCTCAATAACCTATCTCATAGGTTGTGTCTCTAGCAGAACTACTGAGGACAAATTTTTTATTTCTTTAGCTACAGGAATGGAGATTTTATCTGGCATTTACACACTAGTACAAAAAAAGATGCAATATAGCCCATATATGCCAAAACATTACAATTTAACTTATTATAACCTATCTCCAGAACTTTGTATTAATCAGATTAATGAACAAGCCTCAAAACTCTTAAAGCAATGACTGTGCTGTATATTGGGTGAGTGCTGCAAATAAAATGCTTATGCTTCTTAGAGTAAAGCTGAAAACCTTGAAAAATGCAGGACAAGCTTTCTCAAGGACAGTCACTTTTGCAAACTTCTGTAACAAGATTCAACATTGAACTTTTCACCATCACTAACAAATAGGAAGGCCTGATACAAAGTACTGGAGAGCTGGCTGGTGATTGTGATTTCTGCTCTGCGAACAGTGTGCATTGTGTCCCAGAAGTGCTAAAGTAAAAAATAAACATTAAAAAAAAAGAAATCTTGATCCATGATCTAATTTTCTTCGACAACCAAGAAACTTACTCTCACAAATAAAAACTTGAAGAAAGTACTAAATCTTTTTTTTCAGTTGTTCAAGAAAGGCCTTTGTGCCCAGCACTAGCATCAAGGACAACAGGTATCAGTACCTGCAACTCTTTTCATTTGTTGATGTAAAGCAGTAACATAGAGGTGTCTGCGATGTCAGCTGGAACTCAGACCTCACAACCCACCATCAAGGCAGACAAGAAAGTTGAAACATACTAACACATCTACCTTCTAAGGAAAGGAGGCTGTCTTTAAATCTTTTACCCAGAAGAGAAGATTAAGGCAGGCTGAGTAGTGTTTCATGCAAGAGCTATGCAAAAAGCAATATTTTTCTGCAGACCAGCTTCTGGATACTGGATAGAATTACAGACCTTAAGATCTTCCCAAATATAATTATGGCCCAGTATTTTTTTTTTTTAAAGAAAAAAACCCCAAACAACCCAACCCTGAGAAGATAAAACTGCTCATTTTTTCATAGTGTTAGAAATTGCATTGGCTAGGTGACCTATATTCTGACAAAGAAAGAATTACGCGACACAGATCTTTGCCTGTGTAGATGATTATTAAAAATGAAGTTAATAGATTTTTGATACCTTTTAGAGAGGTGAAGTAGGTGTGAATGACAGACAGAACATTTCTAGATGCACAGGTTGTCTTAAAGTACAACTGCCTGTATAACCTTAACTGTTACATAAAACGTGCAACTCCTACGTGAGTCTCTTCACCCACAAATTTTAATTGCTCTGCAGTACTCTCATTTTACAGATGGAGAAACTATACACAGAGAAGTGAAGCCACATGGTCCAGCTGACACCACAAGGCAGTTGAGCAGCAAGGAGCAGTGCTGCCTCCTGGTTCCCAGCCAACCGCGTCATTTAGAAAAAGCTTACAGCAACCGTCCTGTTCACTCCAAAACATTTCTGCTTTAAGAGAGAGACATACTAATTGAAATACTTGCAGTGACCAGTTCTTACACATTCAGCAACAAAACCTGCATAAACTGCACTCGAAGAGATGTATTTGACATAAGTTTATGTACCAGAACTCCCTATTTGGCATGAAACCCCAGCTAAATTTAGATGACCTGCCACACCTTGTTTTACTTACTTTCTTCTTAATGTACTTATAGGAGCAGTAGCCAGTAGCATGACATAACAAAACCTATCACATACTGATTTTAACTACTCTTCAGTGACCAAAAAATGCACTTTGAGATTTATCAGTAGGCACCTATGCTGACAGTAGGACAGGGTCTGGGTACAAGGGCTATTGCTAAGCCAATTAAGTAGGCCCCAAAATAGACACAACTTTCTAATTAAATCCAACAGCTTGAATCACATCCAGACCCAGATATAAAGCCAGAGCTGTGCAAGTGGAACGCATTCAAACTGGCCCACACTACCATGCTGGCAGACCACGCACTTTTGTACAGAGTACAATGCAGGAACCTGACTTGGAAGTGACAGCATGTAGGACTATTTTGGGCAGGTGAGCACTACCAAGACATCTCTTAGCTCCAGCACTGAAGGGATAAAAAGTGGAAGGAGTTATCATTGTGAACGGAAACCCACAGGGTTAGAGAGCATGCCAATACCACAAGGCTCTGTGGCAAAAGGTGGAAAAGACTGCATAAGCAAATGTGAGACAGTGTCTTGTGTACCAGTTAATGATGCAGCCATGAGCACAGGTGGTAAGCATTGTGCCTTTCTTGGAAGCAGTATTTACCAGTAACAATTGTTAATAAGAGATTCTCTTCCAGCTGATGGCTGATCAGCCATGAAGGACAATTGTCCTGTTCACAGAAACAGCTCACCTTTCACTCTCCCCTGCCCATTCCAGAACTTGAGTTATAGTTTAAAATGCTACCAGGGAAGTTGATGTGCATCTTTCCTTGCTTTTTTACCGCCCCCATGGAAGCAAGAAAAATAGACAATATTTGATCATTTTTTCCCCACAACAGATTTGGAAATATCCTCCCAGAGAGAAATGATTAGCTGTAACTCCAACTGGAGAAGGTGCAGATTTGCCAGACTGCTGACACTCTCAAACCGTTCCATGACTGAGTGTCCAGAAGCACTCCATGAGGGAGAAAAACCACAGCTTGAAAGTCTAGTGTCATACATAACAAAACACTGGTGAAACATCAATAAGCTTTCTGCTGCTGGCAGCCACAAATCCCAAGATTTCATTAGCCAGAAGATGGTCTGTGTTCAGTTTGTGGAGACTATGAAGTTCTAAAGTTCTGAAGTTTATATTTATGTGAAAGGGCAGGAGACTTCCCCAACAGAAGAGCTAGAGTGAAAAAAAAAAAATCAAGTAAATGTATAAATATGTATCTATATCTGTATCCCTATAGAGTAAACTGTGTTCAACAGCTGAACTGCATGTCCTTACAGTTTCCTTATAGAAAACAAAACAAAAAAAATCTCTCTGCTCTGATGACATAAATACTGCACTCCAACAGAACTAACAGGAAAGAGAGCGTGTCATCTGACTTTAGTAAGGAGACAGCAGCAGTTAAACTATCCTCCACATTCACACATGGCACTAACTTGCAGAAGTTCACTACTTGCCTTACAAGGACGTAGCTCCTTTAACCTATTTTCCTTTCCAGCTTACAACATCAGGTCATCTGAAAAGCAACATCCTCTGGCAGGTTCTGTGCAACTATAGGACAGCTTGACTTTAAAAGTCATTTGACAACCACCACCTTGCCCTGTGTCTGTCCTTCCCTCCTCCCTTGCCATATCATGTACCAGCAGATGGTCACAAACATTTTTTTCCTGGAATTCTACCCACAGGGACTACCTGCTAAGGTGAGATCCAGGTAAACTGTTTCTTGCGACTCCTGTCTCTCTGGAAGAAAACACTGTTGTTCACTAGCCTTGGTTTCCTCCAGCAATGCCACTACTATACCTCATGGCAGGGAGATATACATGTGTGCAGGTAAAGTATTTGGGTTTTCAGAAGGGAGAGAAAGGAGATTTTACTTCCCAATGAGCTGACCCTTCCATCACTCCCACTCACAGAATCACTCCTCTGGCTAGTGCTGTTCCCAGCATCACTTTTTTCTCACCAACAGCATGGTCCCCTATATTAAAAAAAAAAGCATTACAGGTAAAAGGGTAAAAATGATGCTCAGAGAAGAGGAGGAAATGAAGTTTAACACTTCCCCTTGTTGAAGGCCTGTACTGAGAGTCTGTGAACTGAATAAACTGTTACTGGCTTGGAATCAAAGCTCAGCTGAAACACCTTCAATCACAGCTGGATCTGACCCAGAACAGATTCAAACATACTGGTTCACTTCCCTGGTTATAAGTGTCTTCTTGTAATGATAAGCTATAATCAGCAATTAGAAAGCATTCATGGCAAGGTAGTACCAGAATTCATGTAAGGAAGGTCAGGCCTGAACCCAGGTCTCATAAAAATTCCAAACTGGAATAGTAATATCTATGCAAACATTTCATTATTGACACAGCTAAAGCACAGTGGAGATGGGAGGGGGGAAGCAGGAAGCATTTGTCATTTATATGAAGATAATGAGTTATACACATTCCTTGACATAGAGTTGTTATAGATTCCACTGGGCTCCCTGGCAGTTGTATAGTCCTTGTATTAATTTCCAGCTATATTCTCTGCAGGATATATCAATAGAGTTAAGTATTGATGAGCTACAAATATGACAGGAAACAGGCACACCCCATGTACGTAATATATGATTGTGCCAACGCTCCTCATCAGCACTTCATTGACATTCTCAGCTAAGCTCAGGTAAAAGGTACTTAATGAGAGAAGACAGCTTTAAACTTTCTGATATTTTCTCATCTTGGGGAATTTTCTCTAAAGTTTTCTCTTATAATTTGCTAACAATTCACCTCCATCCTCTAACTGGCTAGATCAGGGTTTCCAAATGACAGGAAGAAATGTGGACAGTGCATGAAGCTGATGGAAATATGCCTTATACATTCCTCTCCCTTAGGCTGCTGGGTAGCCCAAGTCCAGCTCTCCACTGCCTGTTTTGTGGAGAGTTCCAGGCTAGAAGACTCATTTAGGACAAGGTTATTCACAGGGAGGTTCTGAACATGGAAAGCCACTGCAGTTTGTGTCAGGGTGAGAGTTACATGCTGGCTCTGAAAGGAGTGTACAGACAAGGAAACGAGCCATAGGACATGAAAAGGACTTTTAAGTGAAGAATGAGAAAAGACATAACGTGCATCCTCTGTTTAGCAGTGGCAGAGGCAACATCTTCAGTTCACAGTTCGCGATTCCCAGGAGTATGGCTGGGATGTTCTACTTTAGATGCCCTCTTTTAAGACTACAGATCACAACAATATTTTAAACAACAGTTTCAATTCAGTAGAGGACTTTATCTGTCAGTAGTTTGGATCACAACAGTTTACAGTGTTAAGTTTTCTCAGAATTCTAGAAGATGTCTTTTGGAGTGGTTTCTGTTTGGTTGGTTTTGTTTTTTTGTTTGTTTGGGTTTTCTTTCCATTGTTGTTTGTTTTATAGTAGTGTACCAGTGTGATATAGCTTTACACTTATACGCTGCTCTTTAAATGAGATAGTATTATGAGGTATCATGTTTTATGGTGCAATCTTAGCCTTCCCCACCTAGTTGAATCAGTAGTTCCTTTCTCATTATGCTCTATTATTACTATGTCATCCTGCCAACTTGTCAGCTAAAGATCTGTTTGATTTGCTTGCAAGAGACAATGTATAAGAATCGAAGTAAGAAATTTAAAAGTAATGATTTTGTAAACTGGTAATTGTTCAATTCCCTTCAGAGTAATAAAACTTTATAAAAGAAATATGAAAAACTGAAGAATCAGGGTATGGCTATTTGAGCTTCTTTTTGGTTAATTTAAGAAAGAGAACACTAACAACAACATGTGTATCAGAAACTTATTAAAGCATATACAGATTTCTATAGAAAAAATGAAGTGCCATTGTGAGAACATTGCATTTTATTAACTTTCACATAGCAAAAAAACTTTAGCCTAATGAAAAGTTTGCATTTCTTTAACCTAATCAATTGTTCAGCTATATACCTCTTTATTTACTTATAAGATTTATTACTCTAGCTAGAATCTTGATTTCATTGTAGGAAGTTAGCGGGAAGCGTTTAGGTTCAGAGAAACCAATCCCTTACGTGTGAGTTCTTGATCCCGTGGGTTCCAGTTATAGATGTAATTCATTGGTCCCACCGAACTAGCTTTAGCAAGCTTGAATAATAAAGATTCAGCTTCATCCCCTCAATCATACCAACGTGTGTCTTGATTCGGTATCTTTTAAATTAATTCAGAAACTTGCATAGTTTCAAGAGAAATTATCATCTTCTTGATTTTTTGATACAGTGAATAACGGAGCTATTAAAAATGAGTAAGATCAGAAAACTTAATTGAATTGATTAGTCAGTTCTGGAAAATCAACATATTTGTGCAAAAGCTATGAAAACCTATAGCTATATTTCCTTGCACTTTTATCATGTTAGATAAATACTGTAATAAAATATCAGTATAATTATACTTTTCTTTCAGTTTTCTCAGATATCAGACAAAACTTCTCATTTTTTCACCAAACATAGGAGCGCGCAAACCAGAAAGAAAGTATTATCCAACCAGAGTACAGAACATCTAATAACAATTGCTGTCAGTGTCTAGGTACAGTATGACTTGCTAGAAAAGCAAATATTCCTTATAAGAATATATAAGATTCCTTTCATAAGAATCTGCTCCTCCACCCCCCAAAGGAATCAGTGGCAGAATTGAGACAGGGGCACTTCTTAATCTGCAGCATCAGTGGATCCACAGCCATTTGCATTTCAAATAGTGTTATTTAGAGCTGTTAGCACTGTGTGCCACAGGCTCAGTGGTCATCTTTTGAGACCTTGACCAAAATAATCACATAACTTTTAGAACAACCTCTACAATTAATGAATGCCTTCTAGTGAGAGGGAACCAACCACAAGTGGTTTTAACCTGTTGAGATGGTCAGTTACCTTGACTATTAGAAATCTAAACTTTTAGATCTCATACTTTGTCTTGCTTGTATTATAGCGCTTCTTCTCAAAATTCCTTTACTGATGGTAGATGCTTACAGACTATGATTGAATGATCCTTACCTTCTTTTTACATGCTTGTCAAACAGAGGTATGTAAGTGGATTTATTATAATTTTCTTCATTTCAATGAACCCAGGAATGAACAAGTTAGTCTTCTTCAGCAAAGCTTACAGTCCTGATAGCAATGTGTCAACAGAAAAACCCTGTCATCCTCAAACTCTTTCCCAATGCTTCGGAGCAATATTGCCCCATCCATCCTTTATTTTACAATCTATTCTAATACAACTCCTCAAACTGCATTTGACTGCTTTTTTCCTCTGTTTTGACCTTCAGCAAAGTCCACAGGCCTTTAACACATGAGGAAACAGGGAAGTTATCTGGTCAGAGCAATGTGTGAATTAGGGAAAGACCATTACGACGCATAATTATGAGCAAATCAGCAAAATCCTCTGTGAGTCATCAGAACAATTTCACAATACAAATACAAAACACGAAGAAGACAATCAGCTGAAAACAACTGCTAAATATACTGATTTATGCCACCCAGAAAGTTGCCAAATGTTAGATTCCTGTTGAATATTGTTCAGTTGTTTCACTGAATTGTAGACAATGCAATTATGGGCTTTATTAGAGGATTCACACACTGTCTTTATAGCTCCAACATCTATTTCAGCTTCAGCTAGAATTAATGAAAACACATTCGCATTCCTTAAAATGCACTGTATGAGGCACATCCTGGGTCAGAGTCAACTCTAACACAAGTAAATCTGGATTAACAAAATCTACAGAGGCTAATGCACTGGTACTAGTACAAAGCAAACAGTAAAAATGGACTCACATCCACACATTTTAAGGCAAAGAGCTGCATCTTACTGAACAAAATCCTTGAATCTAGGAGAGAAGAATGCAGAAAAATGGAAAAAAACCCCTCCCCTAAAGAGATAAAAAGAGTAATGACTTAAAAGTGACTTCATTGTTCCATTTTCCTTACAGCAGTTACCCTGGAAGGGGAAGAGTAGCAGAAGGCTGAAATTTAGCTGTTTCTCCACTCTTTCAATGTCAAGGAATCTGATGTGACAATTCTGTGCTCAGTTGTTTGAACAGCTTAAAACGCGTGCTAGGCAGTTTAAGAAAAGAAATGAATATAGTTCTCTTGGCTTGGTCATTCCATGGGAAAGGTGAAAGACAACTACAGCTTCAGGCACATGTTGGAAAAATGTCTCAGTGCAATTAACAAAAAAGCTATTTATATAATGCATCACATGTAGCAGTAGGTGAAGTATAAGCAGACGCTAGAAGAAGAAATGTTGTTCAAAATCTAAGTATCAATCCAGTATCAGGTGATTCCCAACTTTAAAACAGGATTCAGATGAACTGAATTCCTAATGGATTTCCTCTCAGAACATGGATGGTCTAGCAACCGTGGGTGCAAGGAAAGAAGAAGAGTATCGTGTTCCCACTGAGTTTTGATTAGGGTGGCACATGGACCCATATCACTCAACACAACTGCAGTCACAAGGCTGCACAGCTCCATCTATATCTAGCCCTGTTCACAGTCTCTTGTGAAAGCACTAACATCCACACCAAGGCAATATTTTGCGCTCACTCTTTCCAAGTATAAGTACTCACACAGGCTTTGATTTACTGCTGGCATTTGTCCTTGCTACTCACAGGCCCCTCTGTAGTACGTGGATATCATCAGCCACATCGTACATGCTACATTGATGTTCTTAATAGCAAGCATCCCTGTATTGTATTGTGTAGCAAATGCACTCACAGGGCATTCCATGATTCAGAGTGCATCTGGAAAATCTGAACAGTTCACTGATATCATGAGGTAGAATGCAGATTGCTTTCAAAGTTGTTCCCATTATAAACAGATTTCGTATATCCATTACCACATTTACATACTTAAGTTCAAAAACTTTGGCTACATTTTGCGTGAAGCTACCTCCCACAACATTCAGAACACACTATAGTAACTAGAAAGGCACAGATCATAAATGCACAAACTCTTAAACACACTGAACAAAGAACCTTTGCTGTCATGCACAGCAGCTCAGCAGAAAATAACCAAAAGTTTTGTTCTAACCTGAGTTACTACCACCCTGCCTGGGTCTCCTGGAAACGTAATTGCACAAAAATAGGAGCAGTTCCATCAAGAGGTGAACAAGCAGGGCTTCTAACCAGAGTGAGAAGAGAACGTATCAGCCAACTGTACTGGCTACATGGGACAGGAACAAGCTGCTGAAGGCAGCCCCTCAGAGCCTTACAACTATGGTGAAAATACAACTGTTACAATAGAAATGGTTGAGAAAATATGTCACAGTGTAAATTACCTGGTCTGCCTCAGTGATGGGCATTTCCATATAGTGACAGCCACACTGCGCAGCAAGAGATTTCTTTGTCTGAGGTGTATTATGGGAAGGAACCAGTTCATAAAATAGGAAAAAAGAATCATAATGTCAGAAAAAGAAGTGCCCTAGCTAGCCCAGGAGGTGCCTCTGGTACTGGTCAATACCAGCCACTGCAGAGGAAGCTGCCAAAGCCCAAGAGCAGGCAGTAGTAGAAGGGACTTCTGAAACAGAAGCTGCTCTTAACTTCTTGTAATGCTGTTGGTAAATGCTATTGGTTTTAATTGTACACGTTCTCACTGCCCTGGACACATGCCTAAATCCTTTCTGAAACATGTTACAGTTTTCATCTGTTACCCTTGTTACAGTGAGGTCCACAAATCAGTTATGGAATGGAAGAAACATTTCATTTGCACATGTATTGCTGCCTTTCGGTATTTTAGACACGTCTCATCACCACCTAATATTTATTAACAGTTTGCAGTTTACAAAAACCTTTGTGGCTCATCCTGCCTCTCAGTCACAGGCTTCTGAGAAACACTGTTAACTATTTGAGTGGAAGAGGTAAAGACTACAGCACTGCTGCTGAGTTCAGGGTTTTTGTTTCTAAAAGGCTGTCTACAGCTACAGGTCAGCCCATGAAATTCCTCACTACAGTTTCTGTCAAGTGTCATGTCCACAGCCATGGAGTCGAGATCCCCGCCAATAATGGGTTTATACCACCCTTAGTAGTAACATGAACTCCCCATACCACTTCCAAAGAATATAAAGACAGAACTGTAGAAATGAGGACAGCAAGTTTTTAGCTTTTCCAAGAGCCAAGATCATCCAAGCAAGTAGCTTTCTGTTCCTTGTTTTCCTTGGATAAGAGGACTTCAGGTCAACAGCCTATCAATGGAGACTGAAGCCAAATGCTCATACATTTCATCTAAATGATGAGATAGTCAAGTTTCAGTCAAGACTCAAAATGTAATAGGATGCTTCTCTTTCTACCACTTTGCAACACAAACTATCTACAGAAAACACATAACCAAAGTAGACGAGTCTACAGAGTGTTCACAGAGAATAGCCTTCTGAATATAAAAATTTTTCCAAACAAAAAGCCATCTTTTGCTGAACTAAGTACTCATACTTGTCTTTACAAAAAGAATCATAATGCAGGGGTAATGCCAGCAATCATAATCCATTGAATTTAGGAAAACTATTTTGCTTTTAATAATGTAAATATATTGCTTAAACAACTATAAAATTATATACACTGTAAATGTTCACTTTTCAGGATTTTCAATTGTTTGTTTTGAGGTCTGTTGGTTCTCATAAGGCAGCCCTCCTTGTAGTCCTTTTAACTTCCTGACTGCCATGTCTACGTTATAAGCAGGGTCATACTGTTGAAGGATGTTCTTACTGTAATCAATACTACATCATGGTAGCAACCAATGTCCCTAAAGCAAAACCAAGCATCTCTGCTGGAGTCAACTCGCCCAGGACATTCAAAAGCTTAAAAAACAAACACACCCACACCTTATTCTGAAATACCAGTTTTAAAAACTCCTACAATGAGAAAAAAGAGAAAGAAGTTTGTTTTAGGGACAAACCTAGTTTAAATGTTTCAGGAACTATCCAGGCACACAAACAGTCATTCTTTGTGATCTACAAAGATACAGAAAAATGAACCAAGTTTTAAAACTCTGCTTCTCTGGAGTCTTATTTATCAGCACAAACCAGCTCTGTCAATAGGATAGTGCTGAAGATGTTTCCCACTGTCATCTTATGTCCCAGGTCAAGTGTTTCCTACCCTTTGCTGTACTGGGTGATTAACAAAACAGTTTTAGCTGTAGACAGCTGGATACTTACTCTGTTGCAAGAACTGATGGTTACTCTTGTCTTTGATTATATGAATTGACTTTGGTTTCAACAATAGTTGAAAATTCTGCAGAACTGGACAAACTACAAATAGATTGCTCCGAGTTTCCTGTTTTCATTCCGATGTGTACAAATTACCTCAACATGCCCTTTTTTCTGAAAACACTAAGGTCTGAAAGAAACTCTTGTTATATTGTTGCCACTTAGGTTTCACTGAGCCTGCATTATCTACTCACAGCTTTAATGACTTCCTGCAGAGAGAGGCTCTGTAGAAGTCTTGGCAGCAGGGCTAAGAATAGCATTAAATGCAAGGTTATCTAGGCATTACACTCACTGTAACATGCAATTAACTCTCCTCTTCCATTTTCATTACACAATTATTCATTAATGTCAATTTAATTTTATGCATTGTTCTACATGACCGAAGGCTGATTACAGGCCTTTTCACTCCAATATCCCAAGTTAACTGGTGCCAGCCTCTCTCAGGGCTGCCTAATTGCAATTTAGCCCAGACAATTCCTCCCATTTTTGCCCTCCAGTAATGGAACAACAGATCATGGCCAGGTAAAGATTTTAAGGTGGAAGTAAAGCCCAAGCCTGAGCAGCACTGAAAACAGCAGAGCCCTGTCCTCCCTTCCCTTTAACATCTCACATTTTCTGAATTGGTTAGTGTATGCTATAAAAAAAAAATAAATCACAACTTACATTGACCTCTGCACCCTTCTAGCAATTTCTGCAGTTATGTAACTGTCTCAACACAAAAATAACATTAAGCATTGTAAAGACTCAGTATAGTGTATATTTAATTGACCTGTTCAACAAGAAGGTAGCCATCCTATTGTGTGCTCTGTTCATTGAATTTGTTTTGCCTCACTGGTTAACTTTTGGCAAAGTTCTGAAAAAGTTTAAGCATTTTCATGTTTGAACTGCTTGTACTTTATTCAGTTCAGCTCTCTGAAAAAACTATTCTTTATCAGATGTTTTTCTAATGAAAGAATGTGGAAAGTCTTGCACTTCCAGCACACACATTGCAAGCTTTTTTTCACTGCAAACCACTTAATAAACCACCTTAAAAAGTTAGGATATAAATACAGCCAAAAACTATATAGATTCTTACACATCATCTTCTCTCGGTAATTTGCATTGTACTTTTAATCTGCACAAGCAGCTCATCATTACTATTTTTTTTTCAGTGTTACTGGCAGACTGTAGCCTAAAATAAGATTTAAAAAAATGACAAAGACATAAGCTATGTGCCTTTATTTCTTCCAAACCACGTGAGCCTGTATGTCTCAGATTAAAAAAATCCCATTAAAAAAATCAGGAAATAATGCAATGTCCTCTACCTGAGTGAGTTACCAGTTCTACTTCACAAGAGGGTCTGTATGAGGTCTGTTCCACACACCTGGTAGTAAGACTGTATGATGAGACATGCTTTAAATGTTGTCTGATGCCTAAGGGGAGGCAACAAGCTGCTTCTTTTTAAAGTAATAATGAGAAAAAACAAGTTATATGATTACAGCACTCCTTTCTTGCCACTGTATTTAAAGCTGTGTCAGCATTCTTGATTGAAATCTGTTTTCAGGGGCTTTATAATTCAGTTGTAAAAAGGGGTTCCAAGCTGAAACTTGGCATGGAAGCTTTCAGCCTAAGAGCAAACATTTTTTACAAATTAACAAAAACAAAAATCCTTTTTGGTTGTTTTAAGGTTGAAAACGCACTGTTCCCTCTCCCCCTCCACAACTGTAACAAACTGCAGGTTGTGCGGTTTGCTTTGTACACCTATAAATAAAAAGTATTTGCAGGACCTCAGTCTATTAAGTTGACCTGAATACTTTTTGTAGTTGCTATTTAGAAGCACTCAATAACTCAACACTGAAATATAAGCTCAATGACATATATACACTTTTAATTATTTTATCTGTTGTTATTCCTTACTGTGTTAAGTTTCCTGGTGATTTAAATCCATGGAATAAAGGTTATTAAGCATGCAAAAGACACAACCTTCAGTGTTCTGTTTGATTAGAAACTCCACAAGCCAAATTTGTCAATGGTATACTCACTTTTATTGCGAAGGAGTCATACAACAGCTGCTTAAATATGCATAAACATGTATGTAACAAACTAAATGTGAGTGCACATGATGAAGTTCTTATAGACTGTGATGCAATAAAATATATTTTAAAACTCCCTAAATGGGTTTTAACTTAATTAGGTCAATGTGTGTTTAAAGCATATACTTCTATGTTCAGGTCAAAAACTGGCATTTAGGGGATTTTAAAACATAGATTTTAAAATTATTTATTTTTAACAAAAGGCAAAATCCTGCCTTTTTTGTTTTAATACCTACAGGGTAAGGTACAAACCAGACAGGGTCAAGAAATTAGAAGCGAAGGCTGGCATTATGCTTCAAAATTGCAGAGGACCAAAGCCAGCATGGGAGGTGTCAATGCTGTATGCGCAATACTGCCCTGACGAATTGCACAAGTGAAGGATAAAATAGGCAAGAGTTAAAACAAAATTTGGTCTAGCTTTTGATGACTATTTCTGTGACAGTTTATATTGACCTGGACCTTTTCTTTAAATTAGGAATCTTACACTTCCGTATTTTGTTTTGAATTGAGCTATTTCTTCTAAATGCACACAGATTTTAACAGCCAAACTTGTTTGATACTTTTGATTTTTTGGCCTTAATTTATAAGTTACCAATAGTTTATTGCCTTCTAAAGCTTTTTGATTCATGCTCTGTTTGCTTTCCCTCTGTGAGGTTTACGGCCATGGGAGCTAATTTGCTGGTTTCATTATGTATGTTAGACAAAATCTGTATTGCTAACAGGGCTCAGTTTGGGTCTAAAAGTTTTATTTCTAGAGTTAAACCATTACTGTGTAACAAATAGTTACTCAGAAAAAGTACTTGCATCTGTCTCTTCCCTGAAGACACCAACTGATTAGAACTTTTTCTATTTAAACTAATTTAGCCATGGAATAACATTACAAAGCAAACTAAGCCAGTGGTTATTGTAGGGCACTAGCATAGGCCTTCACACGCAGCTATCTAGGAAAACAGTTGCTTAACCAGAACAAAGCAAGAACTGCCAGTGGTGAGGAACAGTTTGGTTGGGGTTAATGAAACACAGAATCACAGAATATTAGGAGTTGGAAGGGACCTCAAAAGATCATCTAGTCCAACCCCCCTGCTGCAGCAGGATTCCCCCCTAGACCAGGTCACACAGAAGCTGCACAATGAGCACAGTTCCTCTTGGAAGTTTTTGTGCCAGCTTTTCTCTTGATGTTTTTGGCATGCCTAAACGCATGCGATGCATGGGTATGTGCCTGAGATCCTGAGGCTTGGGAGAACGCTACCTATGTACAACCCAACGCTTTTCTCTGCAAACCCAGTAAAAAGTATGGCAGCTAGTCACATCTGTTCATGGTATTTTTAAATCATAATTTGAATTTCTGCAGATCAGACAGTAATTCACAATGAACATCTTACTATCACAGGTATTTGAGTAAAGTACTCACCAAGTGAATGTTAAAGGAATGTTAAATAGTCAAGAATAGCCAAACCAGATAAAATCATGACAAAGCTACAGGTATAACTCTGAAGTTCAATGGCCATGGAGAGGGAGTCCTAAAGGTTTAATCATAATTATCTGGCACCTAAATACCAATCTCCAAACTGAATTTGGCTGGGGGCAGTTTGGGGTTTGCCAGCTGGTAGCCACATATCTTCCCAGAGCAGTCTACCATGTACTGCTTAGACTTGCCTGCGCTGAATATGCATCTTGCACGTTTTTGCAGCCAAGATGGGAAGGGGCCACTGTGGTCTGCAGGTGGCAGCTCTGGTGGATGACTCAAAATGGAGCCTCCAAGCAGCTGAGCCAAGATGACTTCTGCAAAGTCAGTCTCAACTGGAAATGCTTCTCCATGGATTCCAATAGGAGCAGATTGGTTTTTCATGGGCTAAAATTCAGAGAGGAAGGAACCAGCTTGCCTTATGATTATTCATACTATTGTTTAGGCTTTAGACTATATTCAGGTACTGGACATACTCCCAGCTAAGGCTGTTGTAAGTATGCTGGATGTTCAGTTTGCCAAGCATATGTAAACAGTTTAAAAAATGAAATAACTGTTCTGTTCTAAAACATATATTTACCCTCCATGCCCCGCTCCCCCCTCCCCAAAAAAAAGCGCAATTGTTTTTCATTATGGCTTGCTTCCATGCTGAACTTCATTTGAATGCATAAAGATATTTTTTAGGTATTGGATTAAAAAAAAAAAGCAGCATTATAGTTATGTAAAATCTATGCCCCTGTAATTTAAAACAATGCTACCCTGGAGTTTTAAACTTTCCAAAATGAGGATTTATAATGAAACACCTGACAAAACCATAGCACACAGATACTAATAAGTTGTTCTGTAAACAATGGATCTGATTCAGATTTTTTTAAACTACCATATTTAGTTTAGTGTGACTTCACCGACTCCAGCAGAATAGTTTCCCTCATTTACTTTGTTTTGAGTGGTTGCAATCATGCAAGGTATATGGTAAACACATGTTGGGGAATCTGTACAGATCACTCTTAAAGTCCTACACTGACAAAAATGGATAGTAGATGAAGTGAGGTCTCTAATGAGTTAACCAGAAAAACACTTAATGAATAAAAATAAATGCGTGTTACTTCAAGTGCCATTGTATTCTGTATTTATAACCTTATAGCTATTTTGTTTTCTCAGCCCTCCCCACCCTCTGACATTAAATCTGCCCAATATTCTTGACAACATATTTTTTGGTTTCCATACAGTTTGGTCACTTTACCAATAGGGTTTATAGAAATAATATGTTCTATTTGGAGTTAGTGCAGCGTATAAGCAAATAGCAGTTGTGCAGCTATTTTGAAAGGTTAAAATGGCTCACTAAGGTATTATTGCAGCTGTTGTAGGCCTTGTAACAGCCATAGGTGCTGACTCGGAGAAGGATTTTGCGTTGCAGAATCCTGCTCCAGACTGTAATTCTAATGAGGCTCATGATGAGGAGATGGCTGCTGGGGTGAGAAGGAATAGACAGACCTGGTAACTTCACCATCTAATCTAGAGCCTGACTCAAAATCAAATGCATAAGAATGGAATTGCACTAAAAGAATGACAAGGGAATGGAACTGAGCATGTAGTTGCTTCCAGGGATGTAAAACTTGTTATGAATGAAACATTTAAATAGATGTCTTAAGTTTCCCTCAAAGTATTTTCTGCTAAAAGCTAGGTTGTGGAGTTTTTTTAGCTTTGCAGGATGGCTCAGATCATCTCATTTACTGACTAGCTGAGTAACAACTTGAGATGATTCAACTAATGCAAGAAGACTGCAAAAATATATTGAACACCTGAAAAGTGACAATTATCTCTGTTCTCTGGATTTTTGTAAACACTAGGAGAAAGATTCAGGGATTGGGTAGGATACAACACTTTTCATTTGGATAATGTTTACTTTATCTTTAGAAAAAAATGTTTACTACAAAACATGTACTCCCGGCACGTTTAATTGGAGGCATTTAAAAAATTCAGCAAATCAATCAGTCGCTAATAGGATCCTGAACTATGAGCGGGCACCGCATATGCCAATTTTACATCATTCCTTCTACCAGTTGGATCACTTTAACTGCCATCACCCCATTATCTCTTCGTGATGCAACATATAGCTTTTGAAATGCAGTGGCAAAGTTTTCAGCAGACCAGTTTGACTGGTATTCAATGAATACCGTATTCAGCTGATCTACCATTTTCTGCCCTCTAACAAATTTTATCTTCCTGGTTATTTTAGTGGAAAAGAAGTACACTGCCAGGTATAGTCTCCCTTCACTGCATACACACATCTCACATTAACTCTAGAGGGAATTATGCACACGCATCAGGAGAAAAATATACCCCATAGCGATAATGGCTTGCATTTATATAATGCCTTTTATTCCAAAGCACTTTTCAAACTGCTCTATTGCTAATCTGATTAGAAGCTCCATCTGTAGAGTGTACCTCCATTACTCTGCTCTGCTAGCAAGCATAATGTTTTCAACATGGTCTGTGAAAATTCTTTACAAAGGTGTCAACCACGAATTTATGCTCAGGTTTGTGAGTGGTGATCACTTCTTCCTTTCTCTTTTATGCACAGTACGTTGTAAATGCATACCTTAGTTCAATTTTTACTGTTGTCTGCAAAATTTGCAATAAAAACCAGGGACCAATTGTCTCATGCCAGTATGGCACAAGACATCAAAAGCCCCATTTGGCTTTGCTCTCAGTAAAATCACTTGCCAAATCACCAATGAATTCACTGGCACCCATCACAGCCTGGACCTCAGAAGTATTAAGAAACGGACCCATTTTTACCACAAATTTTTGGTAATGTATAATAGATATGCAACTAGATAAAGAAACACTGGTTTACAGTACAGGTCCTATGCACAGGGAGTTGTCAGTATCTTA